>CM031235.1:141656331-141808831 GCA_018340775.1 Taxus wallichiana var. yunnanensis
ATTTAGAAAAGGTTCAAGATTATTTGGGTATATGTTGCATGAGATTTCCCTTCATACCCTAGTCGCCATTTCCTGCAAATTATTTCAGCAGACTTAGTTGGTTGTGCATGCTCCATTTCATCCTTTTAGACTTGATTTGGCTTATCAAAATTTGCATATTATTTAAGAAAGATGAAGGGTGACAAATGATGAATGTGCCAAGAGTTTCATACCAAAACCCAATCACATTTTCTATATTAATTGTCAGATCTGAAAGTAATAATTTACTTTTCCATCTTTTCCTTGTTTTGGTGGGGATTTTCCTGAAATCCTACTTGGGGTCAAAGAGTCCCATTTAGGGATCTTACAGTGGTATCAGAGCAATGTTCCTCCCACCTAGAGGGTTTTTGATTTGATGCAGCCATGAGAGGTTGGTGATAGAGTTGAATCATGGGAGTTAGACAGAAAATATCTCCATGGGATCCAGGCAGAGATCTTCTTAGAGGAATGGTAGACCCAGATCGTGAGCTTCTTAGGACCATGATTACTACCTAGCAATAGATGATACAAACCATGCAACAGATGATGCAGAGGATGGACGTGGGTAGGCCAAGAGACAGTCGTGATAGGAGGGATAGGTCTATATCAGTGGCCAACAGTCACAAGAGACACAATAGGTCACCTATGGAGGTTGGTAGTGTAAGGGATTCCCCTCACCGTGAGAGGAAGGCATATCACACTATAGCTTCAGAATTGTTTATGCATGGAAGGAATAGTGAATCTTCACAGATGAATGATACAACTCTTCATGAGAGTGCTTTGGTGTCTTCAAGTTCCAATGAGGTATGCAAAAATTTATGTGATGAATTTGATAGACATGCTGATGATTTATTTACATCATCCTTGCAAGAGGTGCCACTTGAAGCTTCTACTTTAGAGGTTAGCATAGAGCATGTTAGTGTTTTGGGTAGCAATGACATGGATTCATGGGGTCCTTCACATGAGGATAATTCAAAATTTTCAGTTGATGATCATGTCCTTCATGGAGTTGATGATTTTGTGGATGACATTCATAGTGGACCAGCCACTCATGAGTTGTCTTTGATGGGTGTTGAAGACATCCATAACTCATCTTTGGTTATGTCATCGATTTACTATGATATGGCAGCTCCTTATTTGTTGATTGGTGACTTCATCTTCATTGATTTTTCAGGAATTAATAGCTGTCCTACTTGGAATTCCATGTCACTTTCCACTTTTGCAGGATTTACATCAGCTTTTGGTAGGCATTGGAGTATGGAAAACTCAATGCAAGAGGAGCAGACTTCACGAGAATGCAGATTGGGTGGTAAGAGGTACATCATCTTTGTTGTTGCAGCAGTATTATCATGATGACATTCAACCCATCATGAACCAGAATACTCAGAATTTGATGCAGCGAAGCCAAGTCATCATGGAGTTAGAGAATGATGATACTCCAAGGTATGCAGTGAATGATGATATGTCTAATTTGTTGATCTCTTTCCCTCATGAGAAGCATGACAAATTAGAGAGTGGAGTTTACATTATGGAGTATGTTGAACCTTTGGTCCATACTCATCTTTATGAGCATCAGGAGATCTATATTTTGTGGCAAGATTTGCTTCATTTGACAGGTACAGGAGCCAAGCTTGTGGAACATTTCAACATGTTTTGTCTCTTGTGCATGACACTTGGACAAAACAAGATCATAATTGCTTGAGGGCAAGAAATTTTTGGGAAGGGAGGACTGTAATGTCCCCTTTTCCCAATTGAAGACCTTTGGCCTATTTTTGTCACCCCGACGGCCAAAGGAAAAATATAAGAGTGACTTAAGTCACAATAAATTATTATAAAGTGCTATAAGAAATAAAATAAAATCATTAAATCACTTATATTAATTTATTTGGCTCAAGACAAATAAATAACAATCCTTATACTCAATACGAGGGGCAAATATCATTGTGAAGTGGTTATTATATTTTATTCTTGGGCCAAAGAGGAATAATGAAGCTATGAAGGATAAAATATTATTTATGTCTTGTATTCCTCCTATGGAAAATATCATTTGGAAGTCCAGAAGTCCAAAGGTCACTTCCATTTGGAAGTCCAAAGGTCACTTTCATGAGAAGTTCAAAGGTCACTTTCATTAGAAGTCCAAAGGTCACTTTGGGTCCCATTTCCTATATAAAGAAGAGGTCAACCTATGTAGAGGCATTCCGGATTTTTGATATGATATTTTCTCTTGTATGTGAGCTCTGAGCTTGTGCAAATAATCCAAGGACAAACCCCTTAGGATTATATCTCTTGTAGACGAAAATCCCAAGAGTATTGTGAGAAATTTCCACTTAGGATTTCTCATTGATTGTAATATGATTTTGAGTTATTTTTAAGTAGTGTATTTTGAGGGTATTCGGAGATTACATTGCAGCAGTTCTTCTTTATTGGATCGACCCAGTTAGGGACTATTTTGGCATATTTTCTGAGGTATTTAGATCTTATTTCTATTGTCAAATCATCTACAGATTTTTGTGAAGTGAAGCAAGGAAGTTTCATAATTTTTAAGAGGGTTTTTCAAAGGTATTTCAGTCAGTTTAATATTTAGATTTCAGATCTGATTTTTGGGATTCAAGTACGTCATTGCTAGATCATTTCGAAGGAATTAATGTATGCTTTTAACCTCTTTCCATCTACAGATTTCAAATTTGTTTCTCTGTCATTTTTGCTTCTTAAAATTTTGGTTTTCTTCCTATTCTAGCTACTAAAAATATTGCCATCAATTTAGAAAAGGTTCAAGATTATTTGGGTATATGTTGCATGAGATTTCCCTTCATACCCTAGTCGCCATTTCCTACAAATTATTTCAACAGACTCAACTGGTTGTGCATGCTCCATTTCATCCTTTTAGCCCTGATTCGGCTTATCAAAATTTGCATATTATTTAAGAAAGATGAAGGGTGACAAATGATGAATGTGCCAGGAGTTTCATACCAAAACCCAATCACATTTTCTATATTAATTGTCAAATCTGAAAGTAATAATTTACTTTTCCATCTTTTCCTTATTGTTTTGGTGGGGATTTACCCGAAATCCTACGTCTCTTTTATGGATCTTACAAAATTTAATGTCGAGAATAAAAGTGAACAACTCACTCCATTACATCTCTCGTTGTCATTGTAGAAACTCCTCTTGGCGTAATAATAAAATAGTATAGATATCTTAAATACATCTATCTAAAACAGTCAAGAGATATCAATCTATATGAAATATATCAATACATATCAATTTCAAGGTTCTTAGTTTAGCTATTTCACATACTACATCAATAAATAACTTCATTAAATTCTCTATTGATATTGTAACAATTTATTAAACAAAAAAGGGCCCAAATATTATTATATGGAAAAGATATAATAATTTTTGACTAAATTTTGGAAGAAAAATTAAAATAAATTTAACTAATGGATGTCAAATTTATGGATAAATTGTCAATGACAATCAAATAGATGTTACATTTAATGCCTAGAATAAAAGTGAACAACTCACTCTATTACAACCGTCACTTGCCATTGTAGGAGTCCCTGTCAACATAATAAAAATTAAAGTCAAATAAAGTTGACGTGGGGTGAAAGCCAAGGATAGTGCGAAATTACAGTGTACGCCACGTAAAAACCCAACGCGTTAAGAAAGAAATCGAAGGGCAGGAAAATGTGATTTTATAACCGGCTCAACGATCTAATTATTTTGGGCGCAATAATGGCGGAACAATTTACAGACGAGAAATCCACAGCACAGAAAGCTTGGTTTAACCTGCACAATTCTTCCAAATCTAAATTTGATGACACCAAAATATGGGATTGCGATAGCACTCTTTACGACTCCTTCGAATTGCGGTCTTTTTCATTTCAGCTTAACAGAGCATTGACGGTGGTCTCGAGGTCGAGTCCCACTAAGTCTTCTTTGCAAGAAAAAGTAAATGGGTTCTTTCATTATTTCTCAGCTCGACGAAACACAGAGCGCAATTGTGAGGCGCGATCAGAGGAGGAAATTTTGCAACTCGGGGGAAAAAACGTTGCCTCTTGGTCACTCAAGAAATTTGTCCGAGCACTTCGAAGAGCAACGAAAATAAAGCTGTAACTTGAATTGTGTTTTTTCAAGGAAGTGATTTTTTCCATGTAAATATATTGTGATTTTTTCATGGAAGTAGTGATTTTTTCCATGTAAATATATGGTGATTTTTTCCATGTAAATATGTTGTTCAATTTTCGATGGCACTATAGTTTGATGAGAAACAGCGATTCTCTTTTCAATATTTCAATATTGTTTTTATTTAGGTGGGTCTTGTGATCATTAATATTTTTACTTGTACTAAAAAGCGCTGTAATGTTATTTTAATAGTTAAATTTAAAGGTTTATAGAGTGGTCGAACTAATTTTAAGATATATTGAAGATGTATGTTTGATATGGGTGGGAAAGCCCAGACTTCAAAGGTGTCTACCACCGCAACTACCGTCTCGGATGATATCGACAATGTCTGATGAGCTAAAGATGGAGGTTGGATAATACTCCATTGACATGTGTAATGTGGTTTAGGTAGAGAGCAACAATACTAGTGTTATGTGCACAACATGGTTTGGAATGATCGAGAGAAGGGACACTGATAAGTGAGAGGTGGCACTATCGTCACTTTGACAAAAGAGGATTTAAGAGCGATAAAATTTCAATCCTCCAAATAAAGTGACATCCACCACCAATTTCAATCTCTGATTCCCAATACTATATACAAAATGTCATTTGAAGGGGCGCTACATGTGTTTCGCGATGGCTATTCTCCGATAGAATGTACCATTGCCCATAGATGCCCCCATGGATTAAATGCATGCATGTGTTTCTTACTATGTACCAAGTGTCATTTGAAAGGGCGCTACATCTATTTCTTGCTATACACAACCCTTGAAATTATGTTTACATATTACATCCATTACTGAGACCTACGTTTTGAAGAGATGGCTAGGGAGGATGCTAACAATGGTGGCGTGGTATGGATTTTCACATGCCATTTTATTTTATTAAAGTTCCATTTTATCTCGCAACAAACCCATTTACCATTCCACGAATCCACATTTATCCCAAGTATGTTTCAACGGATGTGTGCATTGCATGTTCCCACATCTCGCATTCATGCAATATATATATATATATATATATATGAATCTTTTCTATGAACATCCATTTGAACGTTACTTTGTATTCTAATTGCGGAGGAAGAGAGGTATAAGAAAAAGTGAAATCCCATAAATCTGGTTTAGGTGTGTTTGAAAAGAGCAAGAAGGGATTTTCTTAAATGCAAAAATCAAGACTTCCTCATTCGAGTACTATTCAGTGGGGTTGAGTTTGAGTTGCCTTATGAGGTACATGAAATAAACCTAACATACAACCACAATGGTCTTCAAGATTGGCCCATATTGAAAAGCTAGCTAAAATATTGAGCTAGATAATTTAATAGAAAAGGTTTTATGTCCTTCAGCTAGTATTTACGATTTATTTTTTCCATTGACCTCACACTTAAATTAAATATGGCAAAAATTTATCAAGCGGAAGTTTAAAGGTTCGGAAGAAACAAAGATGAAACCTATTCACTGACTTCTAGCTCCATCACCACCGCTAATGTTCAAAACGAGCTTGAGCAATGGGGCGGTGTTGTGTAGGGGAAAGCAGTCGCACACCTACCGGATGATTGGCGACAAAAATACGGTGCCACAAAGTCCTCCTCCTCATACACCACCAAAAAGGGAGAAGATTGTTGTGGAAGGGAGCCGACCACGCAAAATCAACACTCATATGGCTCTAATGGAGGTAGACGTCCTCTACCCTCCCTCGTGGCCCTTCCCTAGCTCCTTGAAAACGTTATTGGTCTTGCACATTGAACGCGCACTCGGACTTTTTCGAGGGCTCTTGATTCACCGTTTATTGTAGAAAAGGAAGTCTACACCCCTGTTATTACCCTTTCACTGCCATAGGTAAATGATTTCATATGTGCCCTAAAACATTATGCCATTATCTGTAGATTTAACGGATTTTGGCCTCGAGTGAAGAATTGCATCACTGGATTTATTCTACTTGGTCCGCGATTGTGAGGTCCAGTTATGTGCCAAGGGTTTTTTTATTGTTCATTTCTCTTCTCCTACAGATTATCAACGGGTTTTTAGTGAGGGTCCCTAGTTTTGGGGTAGGGATGGCCTTTTTTACACCATGGTTTCGGATTTTGATCCATCTTCTATGGTTGTCTCAAAAATGCCAGTTTGGGTTTGTCTACCCAATCTTCCTCTTCCCTTTTGGCATCCTTAGGTTTGTGCGCTATTGGTAATTCTCTTGGTCGGTTCATCAAGTTGGATGATGAGCGGTCTAAACAGGGGCTATTCACCTATGCATGTATCTGCATTGAGGTGGATTTCAACAAAGGCCTTCCGGACAAATTGGAATTAATCCATGATGACTTCAAGTGGATTCAAATTCTCGATTATGAGAACACAACCTTTTGATGTTGGTTGTGCCATCAAATTGGGCACCTTCACGAGGCTTGCCCACTCTCCCCACTCCAGAATAAACAGAAGAAGAACAAAGGGGCTTCTCAACGGCCTAAGGGTTGGCAACCATTCTCTACGCCATAAGTCAAAGATCAACTGAAGTCAAAGATCAGCTAGATGACATGACAGTTGAGACTTCCATTCTGGCGGTGGTGCCAAGCGGTCACATGTATCTAACTCTTCTGACTCTGACCATGCTCAAGCTAGCTCGTGCCTTGATCCTTCACTTGATCTGGCACCCCAATAGGTGCCATGGACCATTGTCACATGTTCAAAGGAGAAGAAGGGGCGTTTTGAGCCTCATGTTTCTTGTTCTCCATTAGACCTGAGTAACTTTGTATTTGGTGTTCCTCAAGCACCCCTTTAGTTGTTTTATTTTGTTGTTTTGCTAGGCTTGGCCTTTTTGTTTGTGGCTTTGGGGTGTGCTCTCATACCGCCCACTTCTTTTTAGAGAATCTTGTATCATGTTGCATTTAATATAATATAAGATCCCCTTTCATAAAAACAATTTATTGCCAGTTGATTTTTGTGGGATTTACTATTAAATTTATTGCAGAGATAGATGTTTTGTGATCACTCGACTTGATATTACACACATTTGAAAATAATTTCAATTTTTTTAAAATATCTATAACACAAAGGTAGAAATTCTTATTTGACACTCATAAATTTGTAGGGCCCACATTTGTCTATCAAATTATAACAAAATTTATAATGTTTAGCACTTTTTGGTATTGATTTTTTGATTGGAGGAGAGTGTGGACCCCACCAAGTTTGTGAGTGCTAGATAAGGTCATCCCATAATTTGGAAGACTTTAATTTTATAGACCACAAGTCGAAGTCTACTTTTGTTGATCATGCTACTAACATGCATAATAGATAAGTTGTGGATCCTTTCGAGTGTCCACCACTATCGATTTTGATTGTACTTTTTATCTTGATATTCATTATAATATTGTAACTACTATATGTGGAAATTCATTCTACATCATCTTAGTTTTGATAAATTGTTTTATTTTTCCAAGTGAAGAAAATAAGTGTCAAAATGAGTAGAAAACACTTACTTTCAAGTCCTAATATAAGTTTTGAACAACATATGTGCACATCACTAGTGATTTTGATCGCACTTTTGGTCTTAATATCTTTTTGTAATATTGTTACTACTCTATGTGGAAATTGATTATACATCATGATGGTTCTTGTTAATCTCTTTTATTAGCCTAAGTGAAGCAATTAAGCATCAAATGCATAGAAAACACTTACTTTCAAGTACTAAACTACATTGAGGCCACCCTAAGTACACACTACTAGTTATTTTGATTGCACTTTTTGTGTCGGGATTCTTCATAATATTGTGACTACTCTTTGTGGAAATTGATTTTTCATCACGTTGGTTCTAGTTAATTGTATTATTCCTCTTAAAAGAAAATAAGTGTTGGGTGCATAGGAAATGCTTACTTTCAAGTATTAAGATAAGTTATTGGTCATTTTGATCACATTTTTGTCTAAATATTTTTATAATATATGATTACTTTATGTGAAAGTTCATTCTACATGACATTTGTTGTCAATAAATTGTTTTATAGACTCGAGATTAGATCCGAGAATGGGAGAGGATGGATATACAAGGCCTATAGAGATCCATTCTATATGGGGATGCATGGTTATGACGGGTTCAACCGGATTACCGGGTACAAAAATCTAGGTCTATATACTATAGTTCTCCTTGATTGGTCGTGGATCAGCCCATCTATTTCCCTTGCCCTCTGTGAGAGGGAGAGGATGGCCAGGAAGAACGAACAAACATGGATCGGTGGGACTTGATCATTGGGATTATCCTTTGCCTAACCTTTCCTTTAGAGAGAGTGGGAACACCATCTAGAACCCATATATAGAGAGGATTTCCATATATCTATAGGGGGCACTAGGCAGTCAATACCCCCCTCCACCCAAACAGCAACTATAGATGTTCGACGCCCTCTAGACTCTACCTATCCCATATAAACAGATGGCCCCATCTAGAGTATTAGTATATAGATCGGGGGGCCCCTATCTCACCTCTATTATATGGAGGGCCCTTATATCTATAGGTCCGGGAAGTCGAGTGCCCCATATACATATATCTATAGGGGCCCTCGACCCCATAGATCTAGAGGGGGTCGAGTCAACCCCCAGAGAGATCTATAAGACATTTGTAGAGATAGAGATATAGGTGCCCCCTTCATATAGATATGTATATTTGAGATATAAAGGGATGATAGCCTATATATCCATTCTCAAAGTGGTTATTCATGAACCTGGGTGGGGCGTAAAAAGGAGAATGAGCGACAACATGGAAAGAAGGGAATGATATTATCAATGGAAAGAAAGGAACGATAACCAGATCGTACCAAGCCAAGAACACAGATGCTAATCAAACACCACGATCAATAAGATGAAAGCAATTCACCATAATAACTTTACATAAAACCTTTGCAAATAAATGAGAAACAATATCATATATTATTATGGAACTCAATGCAATACATTGAGAATGGGCCTTGCTTAAATAGGCAAGGAATAACAATCTAAGAACCAATCAAGGTTGTAAATCAAGCCATAAATCAAGGAAATAACTAGTCATCAAAGAACTAGTCAAGACCATAGATTTAGGAGAGAACAATACCTAACAACTAGATAATATCTCATAATATCTAAATAAGATAAAAGAAATATCCACACACATAACTGGGTGAGGATAAATATAATAAAGGTAAATAAAGTACCTAGGTGAACATGAACTAAGGTAAATACCTACTCTAACACCCCCCCTCAAGTGAAGCTAGGGGCCAAAATAGAAGTGGCATGTCCACAGTATGAGTCCCGACAACTAGGTCTGATGAGGTACTCATGTACAATAACTGGGAAAAAGGGACATCGCAAGGTACCCAAAACCAATAACAACAAAGTAAAGAGAGTAAAGACCCGCTATAAGGCATCCCAAGAAGCTCGGCTCAAAAAACTCGTACAATGTTGAAGAATTTTGATGTGCACTATGGTTTGAATCCTTGCTCAATCACAAAACTCAAAAACAATCGACACTTCAGGCTTCACCAAAATAGCTCCATACTGAGATCATCAACGGAGTGATGTCTAAAGTGTAAAAAAATACCAAACATAATTCAATCAACTACTGCAAATAGGTGTGCCACGATCTAAAAAAAAACCAAAGCAACAAGGTAAGGACACAAACTACAGAGTGTCACGATCCAAGAAAAACCAAGGTAACAAGGCAAGGACATGAAACTCGAAGAAGTAGGATCAACACCACACCCTCCCATACAATCTGAATGGGTGGAGTGATGCTACAAATCTGTATGAGTTGCCCAAAATCAACTACTCGAACACTGACAAAATAACACTAGAATTCACCAGAATAGATCCCCCATAAGAGATACTATCAAAATGTCAAAAGTGTCAAAAATACAGATACAAAATCTCTCAACAAGAGAGATATACTACACCTGTTAAAGAAAATTTCTCAAAACAAGAAGCATCACAATGCAGAAGGTATAGAAAGTGGAGCAAGAGGCCGAATGGTGGAGGAGCCACGCCTGTAGAGTCCTCTCAACGAATGCCTATGTCACCACCATGTGAGATCATATATCCACCCCAAATCAACATGGATGGATGAAGAAGATGCTTGTTTATGACTTGGTGTAAAATGCACAATGGGTCTATGCGAAAAGAACATTAGAATGTGTGTTAGGTTGATCATGTCTAACAACTGAAATCTCAGGTTTGTCAAGTGAGTGAAGGTGCGTAGAACTCATGTGTTGCTCATGATCCTCAGAAAGAGTCGAGTGAACAAAAAAGGAGCTCTGACAATGTGTGATCCCAATGAAGTATCTACATGAAAACCAATGTCATAGGGAAAATTCCACTTAACATGTGGAAGAGGGGAAACAATACCCTGTTAGTGTCTACCAATACATCCGCTAGTGAAACCCATAAAACAGAGCATGCAAGAAGTGAAGGCAAAGTGGTACGCTTCTCAAAAATGCCATGCAGTTGAGTAGAAATAGGATTCACAACATGTGGTACTTGTAATAGGCATAGATATGGAAGAGCATGCGAACAAGCCTCATAGGTTTAGAAGCATCAAAAGTAGGTTCGGAGCTCAAAGGCGGCGAGATCAATGTCGGTGGGTACAAGAGCAATAGTTGCAAGTGGACTAACAACATGGATATGGTTGTCCAAAATATGATGGTGATGTTGTAGGCTAGCAAGTTTGTTCTGCAAGGAGTGTATTATTATATCCCTATCATGAATGAGTGATTGTAGAAGAGAATTTCACTTTTTGAGTGATCTATTTTCTTCCAAAATTTTTACAACATCCTCTTGAAGTCCACATACTTGAGAGAAAATCATATCATTCTCGAGAATTCATGATAGGTACAAACTGTAAAGTTTAGGACGTAGGGCTCGGCGAAATTGCATCCACAATTGATCACAACACTCCTTGATATTTGGTACTTTATAATTATAGTGAAAGTCTCAAAATAAATAACTCCAATGGAAAGAGCATGAAAAAACAAGCACTTTTGCAAAAAATGGCACTCAAAACCGAGTTACCGATCAAAAGTTACAAGCTTTGCAAGATTATGCTCTACTTATTTATTTTAGTTGCCACTAAAACAAAATAAATTGTTGTTGCCTTCATCACACAAATAAAATAAAGGGGGCTGAAGTTAAGCACCAACTAGTAGGAATCACAATCTTTAAGCCCTCATATGACCATGCCATATGACCAAGGGCTAAGGATTTTAATGGGTGTTCGAGAAAGTCACATCCAACTGCCTCTTTTGGTAAAAATTACTATTTATGAACTATGTAGACAGTGACCTTCGTTTGCCAAAAATATAGCAACCTGCGGATTTTCCCGAAATAGTAAAAAATGTGCACAATGTTCGTGGACCCCTGCCAAAAAAGGAAAGATTTGAAAAATGTCCTGCGCACAAACCAAAATAGATACACCGCAACAAAAAAATGCCCTATGCAGATCTCGAGAAATCCAATAGACCCAACAAAGAATCCCACGTTTTCTTTTCTTCCCGATACAAATCCAAAGGAAAACAGGTGTGTTTTCCTATAACAATACAAAAACCCGAGAAAAAACGATCGCCTCTAGAAATAGTTGAGTTTACAAAGCGATCTTAGGTTTTCCCGCCTTCCGAGAAGCCTTCGTTTTGCATAAAAACACACGTAGCAACAAAATACGACCAAATCCCAAATATATGAATATACAATGAATTTATTTGCAAAATAAAACTTACAAACGAATGTCAACAACAATCTCCACTTTGATACCATGAAAGGAATGATAACCAGATCGTACCAAGCCAAGAACACAGATGCTAATCAAACACCATGATCAATAAGATGAAAGCAATTCACCAGAATAACTTTACATAAAACCTTTGCAAATAAATGAGAAACAATATCATATATTATTATGGAACTCAATGCAATACATTGAGAATGGGCCTTGCTTAAATAGGCAAGGAATAACAATCTAAGAACCATTCAAGGTCGTAGATCAAACCATAAATCAAGGAAATAACTAGTCATCAAAGAACTAGTCAAGACCATATATTTAGGAGAGAACAATACCTAACAACTAGATAATATCTCCTAATATCTAAATAAGATAAAAGAAATATCCACACACATAAGTGGGTGAGGATAAATATAATAAAAGCAAATAAAGTTCCTAGGTGAACATGAGCTAAAGTAAATACCTACTCTAACAGGTGCCCCCTTCATATAGATATGTATATTTGAGATATAAAGGGATGATAGCCTATATATCCATTTTAAGTGGTTATTCATGAACCCGGGTGGGGCGAGAAAAAGGAGAAGGATCGACGGCGTGGAAAGAAGGGAATGAATGATATTATCAATGGATTCACTTACTCCCGATAGAGAATAGAATAGATAGGGGCCTGGGTTCACTTCCTCTTGTGCGGCTATGTAACCCTACCCTATGGAATTGCGTATGCCATGGCGAATTGACTCACCTCACATAGACTCGCTCATGATGACTATAAATCTACCAATCTAGTTCTAGTTCTAGTTCTTTATGGTAGGGGTAGGGGATCCCAATGATATTACATACAAAAGGCGTTTCTCGTTTGGGCGCCGAAGGCGGATTAGGCCCATGTGGGTAGACGCGGGACCGCCGAGAGGTGGTTGGGCACTCATATACACATGTGCAAGTGCACAATAAGCGCACACGAAGTGGAGGAAAGTGGCATGTGCATAAAAACACTTACTTTCAAGTATTAAGATAAGTTGTGGACCAATCTAAGGGCATGCCACTATTGATTTTGACTACACTTTTTGTCTCAAAATTCGATATAGTATTGTGATTACTTTATGTGGAAATCCATTATGCATCATATTAGTTCTAGTTAAATTGTTTTATTCATCTGGACAAGGAACATAAGTGTTGGATGCATAGAAAACACTTATATTCAAGTCCTAAGATAAGTTGTGGACCAACCTAAGTGCACATTGCTAATGATTTTGACTATACTTTTTGTCAAAATAACCTTTATAATCTTGTGACTACTTTATGTGGAAATTTTTTATTCATAATGTTAGTTCTGGTTAAATTGTTTTATTTGTCTAGTAAAGGAAAAAGGAAATAAGTGTTGGATACATAGAAAACACTTACTTTTAAGAACTAAGGTAAAATATGAAATAATTATTGTGTGGTTTGCAATTTTGATCGTTTCTTTCCAATTATGTAATACGTGTCCACTCGAAGTTGTTTGAAATAAAATTAAGTTAGATGCCCCATGTGTATTTTATTTTTGCTAATGACCCTATTATTTTGGTTAAAATTTTATTTTTTCTTGTTGGCTAATTATTCAGAGATCGATCTATAATATTTCTTTAAATTTTCCTCTTTTTTGTATTTGGTTTTGTATTTTAAGGCTTATTTAATTTTTGTTTGTGTGTGTTATAAATTTTCCTCACATAAGATATTTCGAAAATGTTAAAAATCTACTGATAATAGGTCTATATGGAAATGTTGAGATTCCTTTCAATTGTTATTTGGTATGAAGAATTGTTTTTTGTGACTTTTAGGGACGAATGTGGCATCCCAATTCAATATCAAGTTTAACCATTTTTTCTTTTGAATAGGCAAGTTCTTTTGGTTGTATAGATTGCAAACGAAACCTTATCGAAACTCTTGTTTTAGGATTTAAAGACTCGTATGACCTTGAATTTCTATGGTTAGTTTATCTAATTAATCATAAATTATCAATTATATGATTAAGATGTATTTGTAGTATTGATTGTAATTTAACATGTAGATAATTCACACATTAGTGCACACTTATCCATATCTATTAATAGAAAAACTATTAATCAATGTATTGGTTTGGTTGACTTCCACTAAATTAATATAGTAAAGCAAACCTACTTTGCAAGAAACTATTCTCTAACCTTAATAATAGCCTCTACTTGTTTATATAAAAACATAGAGAGCTAGTGTTAGTGGATCATATTGTGGAAGAGATTTATTCTTCTTTGTGGTGAATTAAAGCTAGATCTTCTTAATAAAAGTGTGGTAGTCATGTCACCCTTGGTATATATGTGCTATATCTTTGCTTTAAAGTTTTTTGATCTATTATGTATGCATTCTTGTGGGCGTGTGCCTTATGATTGTTTACGACAATTTTGATTGTACTTTAACATATTTTTGTTTATAATTTCACCTATTATTGTAGCAATCATTTGTATTCTTTCATTTTTCAATTGTACCTAACACATTATAAATTAAAGTTACCTTACAGGTGACTATTTTTATTTTCTTTTCTTTAACAAGAGTTTTTGCAAGAGTTGATTATAGTTATATAATATTAATATAATGAAATTCTCAAAAAGAACTTGTCTTGTACATGCATGAAAAATTTGGAATGATATAGAAGGAAATTGAATTGTTTAACCAAATACCACGAACTTAAAGAAAGTTTAACAAACTAAGCATTGATATCCCTTACGGTGTACCATGCAAACTTATGTGTAACCAAGCTTATAGATCACTACATAGAATGATTATACACACATTTAATCTTGAAGAGTATTCCAGAGCGAGCTTATAATTTAAAGTAAATATAAGTCTAAATTACATGTTTCTAAGATTCTTTTGTTAAGATAAGGATCATCCTAATTGCATATTGATTTACGAGTTGCATTTATTAAGTATATTGGATTATAAATGAAGAAAATAAAATTGAATTTCATAAGGAAAACTATGTTATCCATAATTTATCAAGATATTCATTACAATGATTTCATGCCTTAGTGCAAGGTAGGAATATGGTATGTGATTAGTCTATGCTCTTAATCTATAGATCCATGGAAAAAGGACATTATGAAAGAGAATAAAAAAGGGAATGGGAATCAAAGGATAAACCATTTCTAGAACCATATCCAATCTAGATGAGATTGGATTTGAGCATTTCCCAAGCCTTCCAAATGATTTTAACAATAAACGTACCACTATTCTGATGGGCACAAGGGTGATGTGGATAGACTTAATTTTGAGTCCATTCCAACATTTTTTCAAGTGCGATTCCATAGGAGATGCAATTTCTCAATAGGAGTTTCCAACCTTTAAAACCTTATATACCTCTAATGATCCATTTGACACTCGGGGCCTCAACTTTAAGCTCTATGAAAATGAGGCCAAGACCTCCATTTTCCTTAGGTTTATAAAGAACATCTTAAAATATTGCATGAAATGCATTTCTCCCTTCGAGAATTAGCCCATGGGAAGTCCTTTAATAGTTTATTCAATTTGGTATTGGCATCTTTGGAAGGTTCCCAACAACAAGAATAATAGAAATGAGGTGCATCAAACACTTTCTCATCCAAAAGAGAGATTTGGTGATCAAATAAGATATATTGTTATTCACTCTCTTTATTACATATGGAAAAATATCATAAATAGAAGCTTAGAAAGAAAAGAGGGGGCCTAAAAGCTTGAATTTCTTGCTTGGTTGAATTATCTACCACTTATAACCCACCATCCAATGAGGAGTGGGGAAGAGGATTCGCTATAACATTGAGTGTTTCTCCATTTGATGGAAGTTCCAAAACCAAGTCAAAAATATAAAAGAATTACATAACATGTTTTACTCAAGACTCGTCTTCGAGAAGAGTGAGAAAGGAATCATTAGTGAAATATCCATTAGTGAGATGATGATAAAATTAAGGGAGAGAGTTGTTATTGGCCAAATTTTTAGAGGAGTAATTGGAATGTAAATGGCTAAACCACTCAACATCTAGAGCATAGAGATAATTGGCCAAATGAAAACTATGCTTAATGGATATATGAAGACCAAACCCGAGAGACTTCACTTCATTTGTAGTAATGCAATATCCTACATCTTGAAATAACATGTTGAAAATACAAACAAAATAAGATCCAAACCCTAAGGTTTAAAGCATGGAAAGGATGACATGTTACTCAATATTTTCGAAAGAGTTTCCAAACTCAATCTTAACAAACAAGGATTTCTAATTAGAGATTCGATCCCATTCCATACCTTCCCATAAAACAATGATATTTTCAAAAATATATTAGTGTTGTATAAACATGGTTTGTTCAAATCTAATAATTAAAGGAATAAGATGTCTCACTCTAATAGAAAGATCTTTAGAAATGATTTTCTAATAAACATGTTAAGAAGTATAATGGGTGTCTAATTGGTGATAATATTATGTTCACTTTCCTTGGGAATGAAATTGATATTTACCTTATTGATAAACAACCCCAACAATTAAGATTAGACAACTTTTAAGTAAAGATGTCCAACCTGTGGTAACCCATTGATTTGTGGCAAATGGACTCAATTAGCTACATCATTGTGTCACTTTCGAAAAAAAATGTATTCAAGAAAAAAAATCTCAAACATTATTATATGGCAAAAATATTACTATTTCTTGATCGACTTCTCCATGAAAAAAGAGAAAAAGAAACATTTATGTGATAGTCCAATGTACGGGTAAATTGTCACATGACAGTCAAATATATGGGTAAATTGTCACATGATAGTCAAATTTAATGTCAAGAATAAAAGTGAGCAATTCACTCCATTACATCTATGGCTGCCATTGTAGAAACTCCTCTCAACGTAATAATAAAATAGTATAGATATTTTAAATACATCTATCTAAAACACGTCGAGAGATATCAATCTATATGAAATATATCAATACATATCAATTTCAAGGTTCCTAGCTTACATATTTCACATACCACATCAATAAAGAACTTCATTAAATTCTCTATCAATATTGAAAAAATATATTAAAGAAAAAAAAAAGGCCCAAACATTACCATATCGATAAGATATAATAATTTTTGAGTGAATTCTCCAAGAAAAAAATTAAATTAAATTAAGTGACAGTCTAACAGAAATAAAAATTATGGATGAATTGTCAAGTGAAAGTCAAATAAATGCCAAATTTAAAATTAAAGATAAAAATAAACAACTCACTCCATTATAAAAACTGGTACACTACCATTGTAGAACACCTTTGGGCATGATAAAAATTAAAATCAAATAAAGTTGACGTGTTATGAAAGCCAAGGATAGTGCAAAATTACAATATGCGCCACGTAAAAGACCAACGCGTTAAGAAACAAATCGAAGGTCTGGAAAATTTGCTTTTAAAACCGGCTCAACAATCTAATTACTTTGGGCGCAATAATGGCGGAACAATTTACAGACGAGCAATCCACAGCACAGGCAGCTTGGTTTAACCTGCACAATTCTTCCAAATCGAAATTTGATGACAACAAAATATGGGATTGCGAGAGCACGCTGTACGACTCCTTCGAATTGCGTTCTTTTTCATTTCAGCTGAACAGAGCATTGACGGTGGTCTCGAGGTCGAGTCCCCCTAAGTCTTATTTGCACGAAAAAGCTGATGGCTTCTTTCATTATTTCTCAGCTCGACAAAACCCAGAGCTCAATTATGAGGCGCAATCAGAGGAGGAAATTTTGCAAGCCTGGGAAAAACGTTGCCTCTTGGTCACTCAAGAAATTTGTCCGAGCACTCCGAAGAACAAAGAAAATAAAGCTATAATTTGAATTGTGTTTTTTCATGGAAGTAGTGATTTTTTCCACGTAAGTATGTTGTTAAATTTTCGATGGCACTTACGAAAAACAGCTATTCTCTATTCAATATTTAGTACTGCCGTAAGGCAAGTAAACTATAGTCTTCAACTTCAGTTAATTAGTTATTAGTATTTTTTTTTATTGAAAAGCATATCCATATAATAATGAAGAAATGTACAATGCTAATCATACAAAATCCGGTGGAAAAGATCACACCCCACATGCAGAGCAAAAGTAGCCATAAAAAGGCTACAAGTGGCATATATTACATAATCATATTAAGATAAGCTTATCAATCAAAAAAAGTCGGAGCAAAATTTGCGAAACCAAGCCAAGCATGGAGCTAGGCGGCGGTGGCAAACATGGAGGTAGGAGGCGATTGCGGGGGGCTCTTCGGACGGTCACCCCACCCACTAGGAGGATTGGCGAGGGTGTCGAAATCAACGTCCGGTCGTCGGTCTACAGATTGCTCCTCCTCAGTGCCCCGCTAGTTGGGCGAGATGGCTAAGGAGAGCCGAGGGAACTTGGATTGATTAGGCCCTGCCACCTAGAACCGCCACCACCTAGCCGGCCAAACACCCCTAGTGCGGGAGGAGCCCAAGAAGGAGGCGGAGAAGGACCTGTCGAGGAGGGGAGGCGCTCGCCGCCCACGAACCGGACCCCGATCAAAATTGTGTCGCCCACGAGGAACGGGAGCGGCGACCTTGTGAACGGGAGCAGCGATGAGGAGAGTCAGGCGAAACATGACTGACAGCGCAAGGGGCGCTTCCCCAGTGATCCAACAGGGTCTGCAGGTGTTCCACCTCAATGCGGACTTTCTCCGCTTGAACTTGGATCTGAAGCGAGACATTGGAAATAACAACCAGTTTGTTAGAAATAATAAAAGTTCTATCCACTGTCTCTTTGTTAAAAATAGCTGAATTTCTAGTTTTCCATATGTGATATAAAATAGTAGCCCAAAAAGAATGCCAAATGTTGAAAAATTTCGCAGGAACAAAGGCTGGGTCCCCCAGCAGAACCATTTTCCACGTAAAGAACGTGGGCAGAAAAGGTTGAAAAAGGGTATGAATCCAACGCCAAGCAGACTGAGCGTGGGGGCAGAACCAAAAAAGATGAAGAAGAGTTTCAATGTGGTTGCAAAAAGGGCAGCGCAGCGGAGGAGCTCCCATAAGAATGAGGCGTTTGCCCACAGGAAGCCCTTGGTGGAGAATACACCAAAGGAAGTGAGCAACTTTGGGCTCTATAGGAATGGCCCAGACAACCTGAAAGCATTGTTTCCAACCAAAATGGGTGGAATGCAAGCTCCAACGAGAATTGAGCTTATTGAGAGGGAGATGCTTACGAGCAGTTATTAGTATTGTCGTAAGGCAAGTAAATTATAGTCTTCAACTTCAATTAACTAGTTAAATTAATATTATGTTTTTCAACTAATTAGAGATTTTTATTAATTTCATAAAGTAAATATTTTTCACATTAATTACGCCGAAGGCATTCCCCTTATGGGAAAGGTCATACGGGACGTTTGATCATTGTGTTAAATTTGACGGTTTGACGACCGTTTAGACGTTTGTGTTTTTTCTGCCTATTTTTAACAGTTGTTTTTTGATGCATGTTGTATGAGGGGGCTATGAGTCACTTTGGCTATGACGGCTTCGGGTGGCGGCTTTTGGGAAAAATTATGACTCATGAGCGAGTTGAGTTGCATGCTTTGGGCAGACACTTTTGGGAAAAATCACGAATGGTACTTTATTAGTATCTTCGTTTGCATGTATCTGTGGTGAATGACGGGAACTTAACGAAGTTCTTGTTTATTATTGTTTTAGCATTGCATATCATGATTGTGCATGGTGGCATGCTTGCTTTTCCCATGACTCTACAACAAAGAAAGAAAAGGAGCATGCGTCGAATACGAGTTCATTGGCTTAGTGTAGACAACTAAGGATAGGAAGGTGTGGCGAACCAGCTCGGATACCATTGAGGTATGAGGTATGAGCCCATCTCTATTTTTTAGTGAAATCCATTAGTTTGATAAATTCTCTTAGAATTGTGCCTATCACTTCAAATATCTTCTAATTACAAAATTCGAGAGGGATTATAAGCTTTCCCAATCCAGGAATTTTATCAGATCCTCTTCAGAAGGGTTGGAACCAACATTTTAATACCTTACTAATAAGCTTGTATTGTTAAAGGATCCTTTTTAAAGATCTCGTCCTTGTTTGTTAGATTGATTAACATAACCATACAATATTCTTTTGCGCACAAAATTAGTGAATACAAAATTCGTGAGGGATTATAAGCTTACCCAATCCATGAATTTTATCGAGATCCTCTTCAAAAGGGTTGGAACCAACATTTTAATATCTTACTAATAAGCCTTTGTATTGCTAAAGGATATTTTTAAAGATCTCATCCTTGTTTGTTAGACTAATTAACACAACCATACAATATTCTTATGTGCACAAAATTAGTTGAATCTTGTGTTTTGGTTGCCTTTGTTGGGCTACACATATTTCAAGTGTCAATTTTGAAGCTCATGCCTTGAGAAATATGAAATTAATGCATGGGAGCTCAAATAATAAACATCCAAGGCCATAGTCATGGGATTGATACTAAGTATAACAATATGGTTTATATTAGGGCTTGATAGGCATGCCTATATTTATTTTGGAGGAGTGTCTGATATTGCCTTTTCTCTTTTGTAGCTTTGCATAATAATTATAATATTTGTTGACGAATCACCTTAAAGTTTTAATCTGTAATGGTTTCTCTAAAGGATGGGTTTATGGGGTGTGTGGACCCTCTTACAAGTTCTCCATTGAATGTAGAGGCATATTGATAAGGACAAGCTTTTGTCATAGGTATTTTCATGTTTAGCTTTAGATGTCCTATCTAGGATAAATGGGGCATGGAAATGGTTTTTTTTACATGAAACAAGGCTCCCCCGATACATTTTACTGTATAATGAATATGATATGTAATTTCTAGATTTCTAATGGTATACCGAGGGATGGATTAACTGAAATCGATTTCAAAGCTCATGATGCTGACATGGATCAATTAGGGTTGTGGGATAATGCCAAGGGGCATATGTATCGAGAAAGGACATCCAATGTATAGTTGTGAAATTGTTAAGAGCTAATTCTTACCATGTGTTATAGTCCTTAAGTAGCTTGTGTGTTATCTCCATTGTGTCATGTTTCCAAATAAGGTGATATCCCTTCTTTTAAATTCATCATTTGAGGATCTTAGAGAGAAAATGAGCAGTACACCACAGTTTCGAAGTGTTGGGAATTACAGTAAATTGAAACTCTATTGTTGGCATCAAGTCGAAAGAGGTGGCATTGGGACAAAGTTTAGTCCAATGCAACTGATGTGTATCTCAAATCTAGGGCTGCCATTGCAGATAACAACAGATTTTTCCTTGTTTCCTGGCATCCACTGCTTTTCTCTATTTTCCTCAAATTCTTCATTTTGGAGTCTGTTAAGATCTTCAATAAGATTAGTTTTATCTAGTTTGTTGAGTAGTTTCTTTTTATTTCAGTGCCCCAATTCTATTCTGTGACAAGTGGTTTCAGATAAGCATGGATATGTTTTGGTTGAAGAATGCCTTTCTTCAAATATGTTAGGTCTTCAATAAGTTTAGTTTTACCTTGTTTGTTGAGTAGTTTCTTTTTATTTCAGTGCCTCAATTGAAAATTCTATTTTGTGATGGGTGGCTTCAGATAAGCAAAGATCTGTTTTGGTTGGACAATGCCTTTCTTCAAATACATTACTAAAATGTTGATGTCTTTGCAAGAATTTGTTTGCTATCTTGGTTGCATCTCCTCATCTATAAATGGAGATCCAAAATTGTTAGAAAAACAACCAGTGTAGAGAGAAACAATCACAATGAAAGAAATATGAAATCAACAGGTTTAAAACACATACACAGATATTACGTGGAAAACTTGGTCTATACTAGGAAAAAAACCACAGGAAATGGTCTCTCGGCATTTTATTACTTAGGAATAAATCCACAGATTACATCAATGACGGTCACCACGCACTAGCTCTAATGATTACAATCACGTACAATCATACTGTTGTATAATCCATGAGTTCCTTTTATAGAAATAACTCGTAGTACAAACCGCATGTATTACAAACCATGTGTCGTAATATATGGACTCCACGAAAACTTATTGTATGCTCAGTCAACTGCCAACTGCCTTGACTTGGTTCTACCTACTCACTCAATGATGACTTTACATGTACCAACAATCGCCCACTTGAAGTTAGATTTCTTCCTTGTGAATTACTCATGAAAAACCAATGCCACATGTTACCTATCAATTAATAAGCAAAACCAAGAGAAAGTGCACCAAGTGAACTTCTCTCTTCTAATTGGTTTTGTCAACATATTTGTTGGGTTTATATTTGTGTTTATCTTGGCTAAAGAGATTTGTCCTTCCATCACATCATGTACAAAGTGATATTGCACATCTCTATGCTTTGTTTTGGCATAGTATGCGGGTTTCATGATCAGTGTAAAGCACTCTAGCTATCACAATACAACACCATTTTCTCCTGCTTGACCTACAACTCACCAAAATTCTATGAAGCCAAATGCCCTCCTTATAAGCCTGTGTAGCTTCCTTATATTCAGCTTAAGTAGTGGACAAAGCTACCCTGATGCTTAGAGACCCAACTAATTGCACTTCCTGCTAAGGAGAAAAGAAAACTGTAGTAGACTTTCTCTTATCTCTGTCACCACCAAAATCGACATCCACAAAACCATTTACCTGAAGACTACTCCCACTGAAGAAAATAGTAGCATCAGAAGTGCCTCCCAAATATCTAAGAATCCACTTCACAATCGTCCAATGATCATATCCGAGATTTTCCATGTAACGACTGACTAATCCCACTACTTGTGCAATGTCAAGTCTGGTGCACACCATGGTGAACATAAAACTTCCTACTACTGATGAGTATGGTACACAAGACATCTGAATTTGTGGAGTAGTTTATTTGAACTAAACATGAATACATGAAGACTTCCGTACATTTGCAGATTTTATATCATGAGTAGTAGGCTTTTGTGGCCATTTTTTTGGCACTAAACATGAATACGTTTGCGAGTCAGCAAGGAACAATGCATTGTTTGATGACATACAAATGTAGAAATAGTCAAAATCAATAAACTATATACAATTGAAATGCATGTGGAGTTCCAATGAGAACTACGCGTAAGATGTAAAATTTTGAGGATAAAAAACTGCATATGTTGCTAAAGGAAAAGAATATTAGTTATATGGAAAAATATAGTACGTTCACATAGTCTACAAGGATGCAAATATGTACATAACAAAAGTGCAAGTAATATTCATTTATTTTCTTAATAGTACTTTCAATCCACATAGCAGTAGGAGGCAATAGTATGTCAGTGTAAAAAGAAATACAACAGTTTTTTAATTCACTAAATGTAGTGGTTCATCTATATTCCTATACTTACAAAATCAATCACACCCCTTATCAACATCAACTACAAAAGTAATAACTATCCCTCTAAATAAAATAACATATATCGTTCGGCGTTCACATTGCATTGTACACATGCGATTCTTTAGTAATAAATACAAATGAATTTGCACATTTTTTAACAAAATAATTACAAATTTTGATTTATCTACAATTTGATTGGTCTATAAATTGAAATGTTATTGGAGCCTTCAACAATTTTGATAAAAGGATGATGTCATAATAATTATTGCAATTTATTAGTTAGTGCGTATATAGCTGGCATGTTGTCACGTAAAATGTGCACTGCACTTCCTCAATCTTAACTTGTATTCCGACGTCAAGCTGAATGCAAGTTTGTTCGTGAACACCCCAGAGGTCAACGGTTCTAGCCGCAACAACTCGCACAAAATGAATTACTTCTCCAAAGCTCCTCTTGTTATTGTTGTTGTTTTAAGTGCGCCTTTGGGTTTAAAGATTTTCCGTAGAAAAGGCCCTCGCCTTCGTAACTCTGTCGTGGAGTTATGCGGCATGAAAGCATCTAAATTTACCAAACTCACCATTGCACCACAAGTCTCCAACGAGAACATGTCTGGGTCACTCATCTAAGCTGGTAAAGTGGAACTCTTATAGCCGACAGTGGCATCAAACTACACCAAGAAGGCGCTCAACATTGAACCTTCACAATCTTATATTTACGGTAACATCTATAACATTCACAATTCTGTGCACACAATAATCAACCATTGTGGTGTGGAATGTCGCTGCAACAGTAAAATCATGAGTGATGTGAATTTTGTTGATGGGACGTCTGAATCCACGACACAACAATGCTATATTGAAATAACTGCAAGCTTTAAAATAACCGATGACTTGAACATCATGCCACTTAATTCCACTGTTGTGGTTGTTCATCTTTGGAATAAGTTTGAAGTGGAATAGTAGAATATAACCATTGGACCCAAAGAGTTAAATGATTAACTCTAGATTTCAGTAGTTTCTCGTGCTTTAAGAATTTTATATAGTTTTGTCTAAATTAGTTATGGATTTCTTCTAGCGGAAATTTTGAATATGCACATTCTTTGCCTAAATTTCCATCTAATGAAGGATTTTGGAGGTGCAAAGAGCCACATGGGGGTGCCTTAGCTTATTGTCATTTCTTAAATTTTTCCTTTGTTCTTTGACTAGTTTCAAAGGGGTGGATGGAATTTATTTGAGAATTGGAGGCCCAAATTTAAGATAGGGAAGGGGTGTCGATATGGCATTTTTCATATTATCTAACAAGTAACAATCGATGTACATGTCACAACTATTAACACTTCCTTGTATATCTTTTGTTCTTTATCTAGTGTAAAACTTCCCATGTGTGACACTAGGGCTAATGTTATTATTTATATGTCTATGCTTTACTCGTGTATTTTTTATTAGTACTATTTGAGCCATGTTATTCCCTTCCTCTTTTTCAATTCCTTCAACATTGTAACAACCCAACTAGCACTAAACTGATACACAAACCTCTAGAAAATGGTGGTGCACAGGAACAAGAGCCTTGAAAACTATCCTTTCCGATCTTTATCTAGATGCAGTTGTTGGAATGTTAAATGATGACAAATCAAGCAGAATGAGGCGGGGTGTCTATATTTGAAGGAGCCTAAAGTTGTTGAATTGAACGCATGGCAACTGAAATTACTTTGTTGTAGTGATAAGAATGGATACAATCTCAATCTTGTCTCGTTGTGATGAATACAAGTGTTGGGTAAGCATCCCGACATTGTGCAATTTTTGGGTAGTTTTAAATATTTTCGAGCACTTTTTCATTGTTGTATTTTCAAAATATTTTGTGCAATGTGACCATGAGCCAACAAATGAGTTTCCTCATGAGACATTGATATTGTTTCACCAAATACAAGTGAAAAGTGTCCATCTCGATTGATACACTTTTTTCAACATTCTACCAGCCCTTACATTGCAATTTTTGTTGCGATAGTACTTGTGACATTGTTTTTATCTAGATGGGTCTTGTCATCATTATTTCTTTTAATCCATTATATTAACTAGTATTTGTATTAAAAAGAGGTTTAATGTTATATCGATAGTTAAATTTAAGGATTTATAGAGTTGTCGAACCAATTTCAAGATATATTAAAGAAGTATGTCTAACACGGTAGTAAGGCCTACAACTTCAAAGGTGTCATGGCTACCGTTGGCGACGCCACCTCGACGGTGTGTGTGACATCCGGTGAGCTAAAAAGGAGGTTGGGTAACACTCTATTAACATGTGTAAGGTGGCATAAGTAGAGAGGCAAAAATAATGTTATGGGCACAACATGGTTTGGCATGGTCGGGAGAAGAGATGCGATAAATGAGAGGTGGCACTATCACCGGTTTGACAAAAGAAAATTTAAGAACGATAAAATTCGATGCTCCCAAAAAAAGTGACATCCACCACCAATCTCAATCTCTAATTCAAAATACTATATATGATTGTCATTTGAAGGGGAGCTACATGTGTGTCTTATTATATACCAAGTGTCATTTGAAAGGGCACTAGATATGTTTCTTACTATACATAGCCCTTTTAATTATGTCTACATATTTCATCCATTACGAGACCCGTGTTTTAATGAGATGGCTAGGAAGGATGCTAGCATGATGGTGGCGAGTGTATGGATTTTCACTGGCATTTTATTTTATTAAAGCTTCATTTATCTGCAATAGACCCATTCACCATTCCAAGAATCCACATTTATTCCACTATGTTTAAACTAGACTATGTGCCTTTCTCTATACATACATACATGCAAACATACATATATACATGAATATACACATGAATATTTTCTATGAAAATCTATTTGAAGGTTGCTTTGTATTCTAATTTAACAAAACACCAATTCTCGAAGTGAAACACCATAAATATGGTTCAAGTGTGCTTGAAAAGAGCGGGAAGGGATTTTCTTACATGCAAAAATCAATACTTCCTCATTTGAGTACTATTGAGGGGTTGAGTTTGAGGTGCCTTATGAGTTACATGAAATACACCCAACATAAAACCAAAGTGGACTTAAACATTGGCTGTATTGAGAAGCTAGCTAAAATTTTGAGCTAGATAATTTAGTAGAAAAGGTTTCATGTCCTCCTAGCTAGTATTTAGCTTATTTATTTTCCCATTGACCTCACACTTGGCAATTCTTGCCATTTGATTTTTTGGGATTTACTATTAAATTATTGTAGAGACATGGTTTGTGATCACTCGACTTAAATCTTACACACATTTGGAAATAATTTATAACTTTTTAAATATACATACATACATACATACATACATACATATATATATATATATATATATATATATATATATATATATATATCCGTAACACAATGGTGGCAATTCTTATTTGGCACTCACAAATTGGTATGGTCCTTATCTCCCCACCAATAACAAAATTTTAATGTTTAGCACTATGAGTGCTAGATATGGTCGTTTCATAATGGTAAGTCTTTGATTTTATAGACCACACGTCATAAGTCTACTTTTGTTGATCAAGTTGCTTAATATGTGTAATAGATAAGTTGTGGACCATTTCGAGTGTACAACATTATTGACTTTGATTGCACTTTTTGTCTTGATATTCATTATAATATTGTTACTCTATGTGGAAATTCATTCTACATCATGCTAGTTTTGATCAATTGTTTTTATTTCTCCAGCGAAGAAAATAAGTTCCAAATGAGTAGAAAACACTTACAAGTCCTAAGATAAGTTGTGGACCACTAGTGATTTTGATTGCGATTTTGGTCTCAAGATTTTTATAATATTGTGGCTACTCGTGTGGAAATTGATTATGCATCACGATAGTTCTAGTTAATATTTTTATTAGTCCAAGTGAAGGAAATAAGTGTCAAATGTATAGAAAACACTTACATTAAGTCCTAAGATATGTTGTGGACCACCCTAACTGCACACCACTAATGATTTTGATTGCACTTTTTGTGTCAAGATTCTCTATAATATTGTGACTACTATTTGTGGAACTTGATTTTACATCACATTGGTTTTGGTTCATTGTTTTATTCATCGAGTGACGAGAAATAAGTGTTAGGTGCATAGGAAACACTTACTTTCAAGTATTAAGATAAGTTGTGGTCTAGCCTAAGTTCACACAAAAGGTGATTTTAATTGCAGTTTTTGTCTCAATAGTCTTTATAAATTATGACTACTCTATGTGGAAATTCATTTTACATCACATTATTTTTGGTTAAATTATTTTACTAGTCGAGTGAAGGAAATAAGTGAGGTTACATAGAAAACACTTACTTTGACTCTTAAAATAATTTGTGAGCAACCTACGTGCACGCCATTAGTGATGTTGATTGCACTTTTGTCTCAAAATTCCTTATAATATCATAAGCATACGTGTGGAAATCCATTATGCATCATGTTAATTCTAGTTAAATTATTTTATTCATCTCAACAAAGGACATAAGTGTTGGATGCATAGAAATTGCTTATTTTTATGTCTAAGATAAGTTGTGAACCAACCTAAGTGCACACTACTAATGATTTTGACTACACTTTTGTCTCATTATCCTTTTATAATCTTGTATTTGCTTTATGTGGAAATTTGTTATGCATCATGCTAGTTCTAATTCTATATTTTTCTTTGTTTGAGAAAAGGAAATAAGTGTTGGATACTTAGAAAACACTTACTTTTAAGAACTAAGGTAAAATATGAAATTACTATTGTATGGTTTGTGATTTTTCTTGATTATTTTCAATTATATACTATGTGTCCACTCAAATTTGTTTGAAATAAAATGAATTTAGATGCCCAAAATTTATTTTATTGTTGTTAATGACCCAATTATTTTGGTTAAGAATTTATTGCTCTTGTTGGTTAATTATTCAAAGATTAGTTCTACAATATTTCTTTAAATTTTCCTCTTTTCGAATTTGGTTTTGTATTTTTATGCTTTGAGGTTACCTAGGAAAGGGCCCTAGCCCTTTATGGCATCAACAACCCACAACGTTCATGGAACCATCTAAGGATAGAACTTTAAGCTATCGGCTACCCCATGATTAAACCACATTATCGTGGTGCCCTATCACCAGGGTATCCAAACCGTCAATACTAGGCCACCTTAACATGGAGCCGTGATTTGAACCTTGAACCTCTTAATTACTAAGGGACCTAATAACCATTACATCACTACCTGTTGGATAAAAGTGGTTTTGTTTACCTCTCATGTCGTAATGTCAGGACATACCTCGTCACATTGAACATAGGATTCATGTTTTCCCCAGGCCTCTATCACAGTGAACACCAAGTCGTCTTTGTACCACATCGAGAGCCACCTTTGCCACCGAAGCAACCGGCCCTCTTGGCACTACCTAACTGAGTAACAACGAGCTATAGAGGTGGCCATCCCAGGGAATGGACCTCAAGACCACCCACATATAACCCACATTCCCCACCGCTAAGATAAACTGAATGGGTTAAAATTGGTTTATGTTACCTCTCGTGTCATAATGTCAGGACATGCCTTGTTGTATTGAACACGGGATTCATGCCCGCACCGACCCCCATCGCATTGAACACCAATTTGGCTTGGCACCACATCGAGAGCCACTGTTCCACGCTGGCAGTTGACCTGCTTGGCATTGCCTAGCCAAGTAACGACGAGTTATAGAGGTGGCCAACCCAAGGGAATGGACCCCAAGCCATCCGACATATAACCCACATTCCTCACCACTAGGGTAAATCAAATGAGCTAAAAATGGTTATGTTACCTCTTGTGTGTAATGTTAGGACATACCTTGTCATATTGAACACATGATTCATGCATGTCCTCGACCTTCGTCGCATTGAACAACAAGCCAACTTGGCACCATGTCGAGCCACCTTCACCAAAGAAGTAGTTGACCCACCTAGAATTGCCTAGCCAAGTAACAACGAGCTATACAGGTGGCCATCATATGGGAATGGACCCAAAGACCTCCCATATATAACCCACATTCCCCACCGCTAGGGTAAACTGGATGGGATAAAAGTGGTTTTGTTACCTCTCATGTCATAATGCTAGGACATGCCTCATTGCATTGAACACAACATTCATGCCTGCCCTTGACCTCCATCGCATTGAACACCAATTTGTCTTGGAATCACGTCGAGAGCCACATCCGCCACCGAAGTAGTGACCCACACTGTTACTTCCTAAGCGAGTAATGGCGAGCTATAGAGCGGTAATTGCTGAGGGAATGGACCTTGAGACCTCCCAAATATAACCCACATTCCCCATCGCTAGGGTAAACTGAATGGGCTAAAAGTGGTTTTATTTACCTCTCATGACGTAATTTTAGGACATGCATCGTCACATTGAGCATAGAATTCATGCCTACCCCCGACCTCCGTCGCATTGAACACCATGTTGGCTTGGCACCACGTCAAGAGCTACCTCTACCACCAAAGAAGTTGACCCGTTTGGCACTTCCTAGTCGAGTAACAACAAGCTATAGAGGTGGTCGACCTAGGGGAATGGACCTCGAGATCTCCCCATTATAAACCACATTCCCCACCGCGATGGTAAACTAGATGTGCTAAAAAGTGGTTTTCTTTACCTCTCATGTTGTAATGCCAAGACATGCCTCTCACATTGAACGGAGGATTCATGTCGCACGACCTTCATCGCATTAAACATCACTCCAACTTGACACAACGACGAGAGCCACCTCCGCCATCGAATAAACTAACCCACACGGCACTTTGTCAGCCAAGTAACGAAGATCTATAAAGGTGGCCAGCCCGAGGAATAGACCACGAGATCTCCCACTTATAACCCACATTACCCACTACTAGGGTAAACAAGATGGGATTAAAAATTAATTTTGTTTAACTCTCATGTCGTAATGTCGAACATGCCTCATCACAATAAACATAGGATTCATGCTTGCCCCTGACCTCCATCGAATTGAACACCAATCCAAATTTGGAACCACATCGAGAGCCACCTACGCCACTAAATTAGTTGACCCACTTGACCTTTGCCTAGCCAAGTAACGGTGAGCTATAAAGGTGGCCAGCCCTAGGAAAGGACCACGAGACCTCCACATATAACCCACATTCCCACCACTAAGGTAAACTAGACTGCCTAAAATTAGTTTTGTTACCTCTTGTGTCATAATGTCAGGACATGCCTTATCGCATTGAACACAAGATTCATGCCTGACCTCGACCCCCTTCGCATTGAACACCAAGTCGGCTTGGCACCACGTCGAGAGCAACCTCTGCCACTAAAGTAATTGACCCGCATGACACTTCCTAGTCAAGTAACGACAAGCTATAGAGGTGGCTATCCGGGGGAATAGAACCGAGACCTCCCACCTATAACCACATTCCCCACCGTTAGGGTAAACCGAACGAGCTAATTTGGTTGTGTATTTAAAGGCTCATTTATTTTTTTGTTTGTGCATGCTATGATTTGTCCTCACATAGGGGATTCTTAAAATGCTATAAATCTACTGAGTAATATGTATATATGGCAATGTTAATATTCCTTTCAATTGTTACTTACTCCTAGGTATGAGGAATTGATTGTTGTGACTTTTTAAGGATGACTATGACAACCTAATTCGATGATCAAGTTTAACCATTTTTAATTTTGAAATGGAAAATTCTTTCAAGTATAAAATTTGGTTGTATAGATTGCAAAAGCAACCTCATTAGAACACTTATTTTAGGATTTAAAGACTCGGGTGACTTTGAACTTCCGTTATTAGTTTATTTAATTAATCATAAACTATTGTGTGATTAAGATGTATTTATTGTATTAATTCTAATTTAACATGTAGATAATTTACTCATTGGTGTAAATTTATCTACATATATTAATAAAAAAAAGTATTGATCAATTTATCGGCTTGATTGACTTCCACTATTAAACCAAATGTACTTTCAAGAAACTATTCTCAATCTTAATAATAACATCTACTTGTTTATATAAAAACATAGAGAGCTAGTGTTAGTGGACATATTGTGGAAGAGAGTTATTCTTACTATGGTGAATTCAAGCTAGAGTTTCTTAATAAAATTGTGGTAGTTATGTCACCCTTAGTATACATATGTGTTATACCTTTACTTTAAAGTTTTTCTTATCTATTATGTATGCATGTTTGTGGGTGTTTGTATTATGATTGTTTATGACAATTTTGATTGTACTTTAACATATTTTTGTTTATAAGTTCAGTCTATTATTTTAACAATCATTTTTATTCTGACACATTATAAATTAAAGTTACCTTATAGTGACTATTTTATTTTCTTTTGTTTAACACTTGTTTTGGCAAGAGTTGATTATAGTTATTTAATATTAATATAATGAAATTCTCAAAAATAAATTCTCTTGTACGTGTATGAAAAATGTGGAATCATATAGAAGGTAATTGTATTGTTTAACCAAATACCACCAAATTACATAAAATTTATCAAATTCAGCATCGATGTCTATTACGGTGTACCATGCAAACTTATGTGTAATTCTTTAGCTATGTAAGAGACATTTCTCAATGAGAAGGCCACGACATGTTTTTCATCAATGAAGTAAACAAGAAACATATGATAAGATCTAATTTTTTAATATGTATCCAGGTTGTCGATTTGGATAAGGTTTGATTCCTTCTAAGTTCAATCTCTTTCTCGGTTCATCGGGGTTTGAGAGAAAACCTGCGAAAAAGAAGGCTTTGAATAAATGATAAGATGTAGTGTAACAAGGATGAGGTATAGAAATACGTAGAAGTAATGTAGAGGAAATTCATAGTGAAGCCATAATAACTATACCATCCTCGCCTAGTGTATAAACCTAATTACTTTTGTGTGAAGCAACTTCCAAGATTAATTTTGGCTCACTTTATGATATGTGGACTAGTGGCACATATTTGACTCTTCTAACTCGCATTTTCCCCTTTTGATTACCTTTGCATCATCTTGGTCACATTTAACTTCATTATCCACACATTGAGGATAATTTTCATTTTTCCTACGACTCTTAGTATACCTCTGTAGACATCTCTACATTTTTTATCCTTAAGTTTTGATCCCTAGCTTAAGTTTGGTAGTTATAGACATGTTTATTTCCTAACTTTTCCTCTCAACGTGAAAATGTAAGTTGATAACATTAAAAATATATATTAGGTTGTCATAGGCCATATTTTTGGGTCACCTTGCATTATAAATTGATAAATGGTCTCATTTATAAACAAATACACTGCAAATCACTTACTATCTTCTACACACTAAGTCACCTTATAGATCACTACACATAAGGTTTATACACATTTAATCTTCCAAGAGTAGTCTAAGAGCTTACATATAATTTAAAGTAAATCTAAGTCTTAATTACATGTTTCTAACAATATTTTGTTAAGAGAAGGGTCATCCTAATTACATATTGATTTAGGAGTTGCATTTATTAAGTATATTGGATTATAAATGAAGAAAATAAATTTCAATTTCATAAGGAAAAGCTGCATGATCCATAATTTCTCGGGATATTCATTGCAATGATTTCATGCCTTTGTGCAAGATAGGAATATGGTATGTGATTAGTCTACGGTATTAATCTAGAAAACTATGGAAAAAGGACATTATGAAAGAGAAAAAGGAATAAAAAAGGGAATGTGAATTAAATGATAAACCACTTCTAGAATCATCTCTAATCTATATGAGATTGGGTTTGAGCATTTCCCAAGTCTTCCAAATGATTTTAACAATAAACACACCACTAATCCTAGTGGGCATAAGGATGATGCACGAGATAGACTAAATTGTGAGGCCATTGAAATGTCCCTCTTTCTTGAATAATAGTTTTGAATACCTTTAGCCTACTTGGTCTACTCCGACTAAAGGGTGAGCACAAGGGTGACTTAAGTCACAATAAATTAATATTAAATGACTAAAAGGAATTAAAAAATATATTAAAGCACTTATATTAATTTATTTGGCTTAATAGAGAAAAGCACTTATAAATAAAAGTTGTAATCTCTAGAAAGGTGTAATTTGCCTTGAAGGGCAAATATTGTGTTATAAGGGTCTAATTATATGTTGTATCCTTCCTAGGGAGAATGGCGACTTTCCTAGAGGAAGGATAATGGAAAATTAGAAAGTAAAAAGACCCATGCTAATTTTTGTATTCCCCTATGCAAAAATGTGACTAGGCCTAGGAGGGAAACTTGTATAGAGAAAGGCATTGCAAGCTGATTGGATGTAAAAAGGGTCTCTTTTGGGTCTCTTGTTGCTTTATAAGGAGAAGTAGACTTGAAGGAGGTCATTCTATGATCATTCTATTTTTTTAATTTTGGCTTGGAAGCGTAATGATTGTTGTTATAAAATAATGGGGACAAAACCCTCGAAATTTGAGTTAAGGAGAACGAAAAACTCTCCTCTAGACCCATCTTTTATACATTGAAATCTCGAGAGATAAAACTAGATTTTGGATCAATTATACCAGCTAGAGCAACCTAGCTATTGGAAGATTTTGGTATATTGGAAGGGCATAAAAATGTAGTCTTTTTTGTTGTTGTTAAAGTTGGATTCAGTCATCTTTTACATAGTTTGGAGTATGTTTGAGAGGTTCCAAACCATCTCCTAAAAATGTACTTGTAGGATGGATTTTACTGAGTTTAAATTAGTAAATAAAGTCAACGTTATACATCTCATATCGGTACTTTTTTTCGCATAATTATTAAATTATTTTATGTTATTCTTTGCAAATTAAATCTGCATTTTCTTCATATTGTGGCCAAGAAAAAATTGTATTTTAGCGTTAGTAGGAAAGGTTGAGTTTTGATAAATGATTTATATGGGTTTACCTTATAACCCTATCACAATTCTCCTAAATAATTATGATCTGCATTGAATATGATTACTTTCACCTTGTTAAATATGTGTTTGGTGTTGGGATTGCTTGAAATTCCAACTTGAGGTTAAATTGTCCCATTTGGGGACATTACTGACCATTCTAACATTTTTTCCAAGTTCAATTCCCTACGAGATGAAATTTCTCAATAGGATTTTCCAGACTTTCAACACCTTATATACCTCTAATAATCCATTTGACACTTACTGACCTCAACTTGAAGCTCTATGCAAATGAGGCCAAGACCTCCATTTTCCTTAGGTATGTAAAAAACATCTTAAAAGAATGTATGAAATCCATTTCTCCCTTCAAAATTAGCCCATAAGAAGCCCTTTAATAGTTTATCCAATTTAGCATTAGCATCGTTGGAAGGTTCCCAACAATATGAATAATAGAAATGAAGTGCAAAAATTAAATTCTCATCTAAGGAGAGATTTGGTGATCCTTGATAAGATATATTTTTATTACATATGGGAAAACATCACAAGTAGAAGATTGGAAAGTAAAGAGGGGGTCTAAAATATTGAATTTCTCGGTTGGTTGAATTATCTACCACTTATATCCCTCCATCCAATGAGGAGTGGGGAAGAGGGACTACATATAACACCGAGTGTTTCTCCCTTTGATGGAAGTTCCAAAACCAAGTCAAAATATAAAGGAATTACATAACATGATTTACTCAAGACTCTTCTTCTAGAAGAGTGAGAAATGAATCATTAGTGAAATATCCATTAATGCGATTGTGATAAAATTGAGGGAGAGAGCGTTATTGACCAAAATCTTAGAGTAATTGGAATGTAGATGGCTAAACCACTCAACATCTAGAATATAGAGACAATTGGCCAAATGACAACCATGTTTAATGGATCTATGAAGACCAAACCTAAGAGATTTCACTGCATTGGTAGTAATGTAATATCCTACATCCTGAAATAACATGTAGAAAATACAAACAAAATAAGATCAAACCTTAGGAAAACATAAAGTGTAACTCAATCTTTTCGATGGAATAGAACCCCTAGTGTAGTGTAGGCCAAAGTGGGAAGTGCCATGTAAATAGCGTAAAATCCTTTTAGCGACCTACCGGTGACTACTATGAGGAGAATGTACAAACCGAGATACAAGACATACCACAAATGAAATATCGGGCGAGTATGGGTCAAGTACATGAGACTCCCAACCAACAACGTAGGATCACAAAGTGGTGTGGTACATGTGGAAGTAAGAGTAACTCTAGACTAAAAGGAGATGTAATTGGCTTGCAATCAACCATATCAAAGCACTTAAGAAGATCATGGGTGTAATTTTTGACTCAAATGAATCCCTGAATCTGTTTGAGAAATCTGCAAACCAAGGAAATATTGCAATATCCCAAGATCTCGTTATGTCAAACTATGTATAACGAGCCCTCGAATACTCGAATGTGGGAAGAAGAGCTACCAGTAAGTAACAAATCATCAACATACAAGAAAAGTATCACAATATCCTCACCAACATGTTGGAGATACACTGTATGATCGGAGTGGCAACGAACAAAGCCAGTAGATAGAAGAAAAGAACCCATCTTCTCATACCAAGCCCGAGGGGCTTGTTTGAGACCGTAGAGAGACCTTGAGCCTACAAACAAGAGAAGAATCCTGAACAAATCCAGTTGGCTACTCCATGTATATTTCCTCTTGTAGATCTCCATGTAATAAGGCACTCTTCATGTCCATCTAGTATACGGGCCACCCATGTGATGTAGCAAGAGCAAGTACAAGGCGTACAAAATCCATCTTGGAAAGCAGGTACAAAAGTCTCGAGTAATCAATACCTTGACTTTTGAAAAATCCTTTGCAAAAAGATGAGCCTTATACTTGTCAATGGACCCATTACTGCGTAGTTGGTTGGTATACCCACTTACACCTAACCATCTTTCGTCCTTTAGGAAGAGATAGAAATCCCAAGTATGACTCTTCATCAAATAAGAATACTCAACTGCCATCGCATCATCCCACTCCTATATCCCGTGAGCATTTGAAAAAACTGTGGATCCTCATAAATTGCACGACACAAAATTCTAGAAAGCGTAGAATGTGTGTGATGATGCCTAGTGGGTGGGATATCTGTATGAAAGGTGTTGCCTCGAAAGCGTAGTACGATTCCACTTAGGCATAGTGACAACATCGGTGGGGATATGATCCTCAACGACATCTATAACCTCCTCAACAACCTCCTCAAAGAAAGGATCCTCAAGATGAAATGATGAAGAATAAGGAGGCATGGAAGAAGATGAAGAATCACGAGGAGTGAAGCGCTCATCAAACTGAACATGTGTTTGAAAAAGAACGTCATGTGTATCGGGATCTAAAAGACGATAAGCTAATGTCCTCACAATACCCTACAAAGATCAAGGGTTTAATCTTCTTATCCAAAGCTTTCCTTTTCTTCTTTAGCACAAATTCCCAAGCATGGCTCCCAAAACTCGAAAAAAATGAGACATTTGGCTTAGTGTTGAAGCAAGATTCCTTTGGATTCAAATTCTCAAGTTCTCGTGGGGTGTGTGATTCGAATGTAGTTAACACAATTAACTCGCTTCTACCCAGTAGATAAGAGGTAAATCTCTAGAATGCATCATACACTTAGCCATTTCCTTTAAAGTTCTATTATTCTTTTATGCTAAGCCTTTCTGTTGTGGATTATGAGGAATAAAATCTTTGGTGAATAATGCCTTGAGTTGCCAAAAGTCAAAAAAATCATTGTTGAAGTACTCCCCCATTATCGGTCTGAAGGTTCTTTATGCTACTAGAAGATTGTTTCTAACAAAGCCTTAAAGACTTTGAAGTGTAAAAAAATCACTTTTGTACTTGAGAAAATAAACCCAAGTACGCCTCAATAAATTATCAATAAACGTAAGTGCATACTTAGCTCTATTGAAAGATGGGGTAGGAAAAACCATCAAGTCATTATGCACAAGCTCAAGTGGTGAAGAATCTCTCTTAGAAAAATTCTTAGGAAAAGGATCTTGGTGTTGTTTCCTAATGCACAACCATGACAAGCTCCCTCAAGACAAGAAAATCTAGGAAAGCCATCTACCATACCATGAGTTCTCAACTCCTTCAAATATACGTGATTGAGATGCCCAAATCTTTCGTGCTAAAGCTTACTCACGAATCTGCACGAGAAACCAACCCTATCCATATAGAAGAAGTGTCATTAAAACCCTCAAAGTGATATAGTCTAGAACTATGATCAATAATACCCTGAGCAACCAGTGAATGAGGCTCCAACAAAGTTCGTACTTCTACTCCATGTGGTGTAAAAGTCACTATTTTTCCTTGACCAGAATGACAAATTTGATATACAAAAAGAAAATTTGTAGTGATGTTAGGAACATATAGTGCATCTTGATATTGCCACCATCAAGTTGTATATCACCTTTTCCTTTAACAGAAAGAAAGGAAGAATCTCCAACCTCAATTTTGGAAGTAGAACTCAAACCTAGAGAAATAAAAGACTCCTTGGAAGAAGTCATGTGATGAGAAGCACCAGAATCTATAACCCAACTGTCTGTAAGTGGTGACTGAGATCTCCCAAAACATTAAGTGCTTTGCCATCGATTAGAAGGAGGTGGCATGGAGATATAATTTTTTTGTTTCTTGATTGCATCCTCTAAGGCTTGCATTCGCTTATAACACCTATGTTCTTCATGATTACTACCCCCACAAAAAGAGCATGAACGGATAGACTTATTCTTGGATTTAAAAGACTCCTTGGGTTTTGAGTTGTTTTCTTTGGGTTTAGGAGCATTTTGAGATGGAGAAGGTGTGGATTTGGTTTTACTATTTGGTTTTCCCTTGCCCTTAGGATTAGATGCAACTAATGCCTTTTGAGAGGTGGAAGACTCAAGGTGAGACAATTTGGATTCTTCCTAGTAAATCTTTCACAAATTTTTTCTAAGAGGAATTTTGAATGTGTCACCTAAGGCATCCATGCTAGAGAAAAAGGTAGAAGCAAAAATTTGGAATGGTCCTCTCAACTTGGATAGAATCAAGTAAACACACTCTTCATCTTTCTTATCTCTTCCACTCCCCTTCAACTATGTCAACAAATGCTTGAACTTGGTACTTTAAGATAGTCTATAATTTTTGGAAAATCTTTAGGATTAAGAGAGGTGATCTTAATGTCACGTTGCATGGCTCTCATATGATCCAACTTACCAAATAAATCCTCCAATTTCTCCCAAATTTTTAAAGGAGAGTCACATTTTTCCAAATAAAATAAAATACTGTCACTTACATAAGTTCCTATCAAACCCATGTACACTCATCAAATTTGCACTGGTATTGAAATTTCTCATATTCTCTAGTGAACACTAGTTGTTCTGAAGAAGTTAAAGCCCATACTTCTTTCTGCTTAGTTATTGTTTCCATTCTTGGTTTCCATGTGTGGTAATTATGTGTTGTTAATGGCTCAACATGATCTAATGTAGAAGTAGATGCCATCCTCAAAAAATCACCAAAATAAATGCAAGAACCAAGTAATACAACAAGACCCCCAAGCAATGCAACAAGACCCCAGATTTTGACACTTTGTAATGATTGTGTGTTACAATATGACACTTTATAATTATAGTGTGATTCTCAAAATAAATATTTCCAATGGAAAGAACATGAAAAAACAAGCACTTTTATAAAAAACGGCACTCAAAATTGAGTTACCGATCAAAAGTTACAAGTTTTTCAATATTATGCTCTACTATTTATTTTAGTTGCCACTAAAACAGAATAAAATGCTCTTGCCTTCACCACATAAATAAAATGAAAGGGGTGGAGTCAAGCACCTACTAGTAGGAATCACAAGCTTTAAGCCCTCATATGACCACACCATATGACCAGGGGCGAGACGGATAATATCGGTACCCGGTTTGTTCAAATTATAATTAGAGGAATACGATGATCTCACTCTAATAGAAAGATCTCTAGAAATGATTTTCTAATCAACATTAAAGAGTATAATGGGTATCTAATTAGTGATAAGATTAGGTTCACTTTCCTTGGGAATGAACTTGATACTTACCTTATGATAATTAACCCCAACGATTAAGATTAGACAAATTTTAAGTACACCTTTGGAAAGTCTCATCCAATTGTATTGCAAAGGTTTTGGTAAAATTCATAAAGGAAGTCATTGATGCACATGAAACATAAAGTTTTTGTTACCTATACCCGACCTTAGTGGAAAGACTAGACATGGTATGTTGATACTCCATTCAAAAATTACATGACTAAGAAAGGCTATAGGTGGCTCTAGCCCTACACCTGCTCATGATGGATAAGCTTAACTCTTGATGGGGAATTCAAGCCATCACCTTTCCATGGCGTTGAAGATTCCACACTATATGGGAGGCTTGCATGGATCCCAAAATTGTTCACTTTGAGTGGAACATCTTGCACTAGGGCTTTCCATTCGAGAAAGCGTTTAATCCAACTTGGAGTGGTCAAACTGACTGCTTGTTATGTGAGCATTTATAAACTTTAATGCACCTCTTTTAGTTTTGTCTCAAGGCTTGGAATACTTGGAATTGGATCCATTCTTTTTTTCCAACCCTTTCGATCGAGAATTTCTCATAGTAGCACACTCTTATAGGGGATGATCGAGGATGCCACAAAAATTACCCAAATCGGCATAGTTTTAGAGGAATTTTTTTTGGGGATATGGATAGAAAGAAATTTTGTCTCTTTGATAATTATGTTGTGGATCAACACTTTTTTATTTATAACATATCCATGTTTATATCCAATGTGTTATTACAAATTCAAGTCCAAGCAAACAAGGTTGCTCTGGAGGTGGATCTCCAAACTCTCATGCACCCTTTGGGGTGATTCCCATGTAATATGGTTTGAGTTCCTTCGTCCTCGACTCGTCACTCTTTACCTCGCGGCGCAACAACGGTCGATAATGGGGTGGTTTTTCCAAGAGAGTTTCACTTACGTACTCACCAATCCCCATGTCGGTTTCCTTTCAAGTGGGACGCCATGCCTTCTCATCATCGCCACGGGCTCGGGGTGGGGGCTCCCCACCGCGCCTAGGCCACCCCTTTTCAATTCTCATGATGGGTGGAGTAGGACGCCACCTCAAGACAAATTCCCTTGGCTTACTTTAGCCATTTCTTTGTCTCGTGCGCAAGAAGAGTATATTAAAGAAGAAAATAACTCTAGCGGATCGGTTAGAACCCACTTGACATTGGAAAATATCTTTTAGGTCTGGTTGGCATGACCATGATCCATCATCGGCTAGATATCGAGTTCACGGCTGTGGCTTAGTTTTATTCTTTCTACTTTTTTGATGTAATAGATCAAGTTGCTTAGGCTTGACCTACTTGTTTTGCTCTTAGGCCATTTTTGGGCTAGTTTAGCTCCGACTTTGAGGCGTGCTTTCATACCATCTTATTTTTGTGACTAATCTTGTATCATGATGCATGTTATTTTAACATAAGATCTATTTGTATAAAAAAAAGTGTTCAAATTTTTAAACAATTATAAAGTTACTAATATGACCATTTAAGTCACTGGAATGTAGCCTCTCCAAGCGCATATAAGGATACCATGTTTAATAACAACTATTAATAATTTTATCACCTAGATTATCATAACTAACTATACATTCCTTTCTATTAACGAATAAATAAAATTGTGAAAAACCCCATTTTAACATTGACATCCGTTTACGCGTATTTATTTGTTTTTAACTATAAATAGTCAATAATTTCATAGTTTTTTTGGTTGATAGGTGATATATGGTGTCATGAAGATTTAAACATGATCATAGTTTATCATGATCCTTACGCCAATAGGGGTGACATTGAACTGGAGACCTAGTCATGTCATTAATATAGTATGCCAATAAGCGTGACACCCCAACCTTTATCTTTAACTCATGCGATGCCGCCAACATTGTCGGCAACAACAATGGCAAACATGCTTGATGTTAGGGGTCAAAGCACCTTGGAATTGTTTCTATGACTTAAAAACCATATTCTATTAAGAAATCAATCTGCGTCTAGATTGGTTGGGTTTGTTTGTGGTAATTTATTGTGATCCTTGTTCTAATAAGGGCAACCCCGGAGTGGAGGTGGTCATCTCACTAACATAATGGTCGAGTGGTTACAAGATAAGCATGTTTGTTACCTTGCAACCCAAGTCCGATATATACCTTACTACTCATGTCAAACATACCTCTTCAATACATCTTCAAATTGATTCAACTACTCTAAATAAACCCTCATATTTAACTATAAACCTAACATTGGACCTTTTTTGGGTGGAAGTGATATTAATTGTAAAATAGGAGATGTTACTTTCATATTATGCGTCTCTTAAGTGCTTGTACTATTTTCCCAATACGATATATAGTTTATTTGTAAAAGAAAACTTCTTGAGAAGAACAACATTAAAGTTGAAAACATTTTCCACGTTGTCAAAGCGAAGAAACTCATACGCGGATAGAAAATATGTTTCACGCGAAACTAAGTCAAGCGCGTTCGAAACAAGGCCATGATATGGCAAATCCTGCCGAAGAAGTAGTTTTGTGTTGAGGAGGACTTTGTTATGAACAAAGGACAAGGTAAGAGTAGCTTTTTTCTTTGTATATTTGTTGCTTGGAATTTGATGTTGTAGCGGTCATTCTCATGTTGAAAGGTTATTTGAAACATGTTTTTAACATGTAGTTTGAAAGCATAAACTAGCAATTGCAGTATAATTATGCAAAGGAAACGACTGTTAATTTGTTCAAAATATAACAAAAATAACCAAAACAACAAGATTATGCTTCTTTCCTCTTTTGGTATGGGACCTGTTAATAGATTATTGTGGGCGTTGATCTTGGACAACTCTGCCACCATGCCGATTTGTGGCACCAGGGCGCCTGAAAATCTGCTGTTGTGAATGATCAGCCACGACAAATTCTTTGCATTCCGGATCTCCGGACTGATTTCTTCGGAAAATTGATTTAAGCTGAGATCAATAATATTGGCATTTGGTTGGCCCCATATGCCATCGGGCACCTTGCCGCTTAGATTATTGTTTTTGACCCTGAAGCGTAACAAGCTTTTGCAGTCATGGCCGTAGGATTCCGGCAACTCTCCCGAAAAAGAATTTTCGAGAGCAAGAAAATACTGCATATTTCCTCCTTTGCAGATATCCTTCGGCAGCGATGTATAGAAACAACATGTACATTAAGAACTGCATAATTTACCAACCTTGCAACCTAGGGACAGTACAAATATGGTTCCTGCAAGATTCGTTCACAAGTTCCACACATATTTCCAGACCCTTTCAACGGCCTAGATTGCGGCCTCTGATTTAGAAAAGCCACTTTTGCACTGTTTATGGTATATGACTGGAATAGCACAGCAAATATCCCTTGGAAATACAGGGCAATAAATGAACTAAAAATAAAGCGTAATGTATCTTTTTTTAATAATGAATGCAGTTTTTTGTATCAAACTACGTGCAAAACACCGCTGGAAGTTGAAGTGATTACATATCATAACTTAAGACGTAGGTTCAAAACAAAGAATTAAACTTAACTGGCATAATCCAAGAACTCTGCTCTGGAATTCATAGTTTTTCATTAATGGAGAAAATTTGACAGCATGAGTGTCAGGATCATTTGAACGCTACCACTTTCCTTGGCAGATATTGATAAGAGATGCCCAGAATCATGAATCAATATGGGCAGAACCCTAGTATTTCAAGTCTTGAAAGTCTACCTGATTGGGTCTGGATGCCACATTGGCAGTTGGGACAGTTATCCTATTGGAGCTTGAAACAGAGTAGTTATCCTACAAGAGCAGAAAACGGAGTAGTTATCTTGCATGTAACTGTCATAGGTTTATGGTAATTATGTTGAGAACCTGGACTTGTTGGTTGGATTAATGGCAGAGAAAAAAATCAAAGGAAATATAGATCTATGACTCCAATGTACCTGCAATAGCTGATTCATTCTGGCCTGAATATATATAGACTTACCCAGGTCGCTAATTTTCTATTTGTAGCTCTAACAACTCAACCGTAGAACTATCTGTTTTATTATTAAAAATAAGAGAATCTAAAATTATTAATTAAAAACAAAAGCCAAAATTGTTCTTTATTAAAAACAAAATAATTAATTAGCTCTAACAACTCAACTGTAAGCAGCACAACACTTTCTGAATAGCATCACAAAAACATGTCAAAAACCTTCTAGACTGCTCCAATCAAATCCTGAACCTAGAAGCAAATTAATCATGTTTAGAAATAACTTGTAGAAATAATCAGTCTGATGATGATGAAACGTACTATTGGCAAAAGCTATAAAATAATTAACTCCCAGCACATGATTTTCACAGAAAACAAGCAACTATGGATATTACTTGTGCACATCATTCTTTAAACACGAAATAAAATGATGATATTGAGCATCATCAAGCAACTAGGAAGACTACATACATTGCACATGATTTTTTGAACTGAAAGAAAATGACAAAGTGATAGCCACTAATAGGCCTGAATCAATGTAGAACTTCAAGCTTTTCATGATAAAAGAGATGATACAAATAATCTCGTTATACAGCTGTGAGCATTGAATAGTCCACACCACAAAATAGAAAAACCCCAGAAAGTGTGATTTTAATCCCAAATTGCAAAACTCCAAATTTGGAACAAAAGGCAAACAATTCTGCTCGTAGCTGTCCGTCTAACCCTTTCAAGCAATATGCTTACTTGCTGCAAACTCGAGTAAAATTTAACATGTGATATCCAAAGAACAACTCGGAAATCCTTCTGAAGCTAAAAATACAGGCAGGAACAATTGAATTGTTCAGATTAAGTCTGCCACATTCATTGGCATTTCATCTATCTGAGTACTGTAATACTGCTCAATATCTCTCAAAATTCTTATATCATCATTTCGAACAAAATTTATAGCAACACCCTGCACATTCCACACAAAAACCAATCCTGGCATCAGTCAAAACCAGGGCCACCAAATGAGCAGTGGATTAAAATTTCAAAGGAATGAGATAACATGATTTAAGTGCAGCATCCACAGTTGCACCAAATGATGGGAGTTGAATGAGAATTGGATTGAAATTAGAAAAAAAATGCTACATCATGATTAAGTGCAACATCCACAATTTCACCAAATGATTGAAATATCTTCCAAGATATACCATACCTTTCGACCAAAACGACCTGAACGACCAATCCTATGAATGTAAAGCTCACGATTGTTGGGAAGGTCGTAGTTTATCACCAAGGAAACCTGAACTTTATAAAAGGTAAAATGTAAATGTACTTCAAAATAGATAGAAAGAACAGAGGAAAGGGCCAAGGACAAGAACTTGCCTGCTGAACATCAAGACCACGAGCCCAAACATCTGTGGTGATTAATACCCGAGTTGTACCAGCACGAAATTCAGCCATAATTGCATCTCGTTCTTTTTGTGGCATATCTCCATGCATAGACGAAACCGTGAAATTATTGCTCCGCATCTTCTCTGTAAGCCAGTCAACGTATAGATACAAAACAAAGGTTTCATGGTCAGATTAATATAATATCTATGACAGAAACAATCAAGCATTTTACATGCCATACCTTTCTTTTCGTGTTGCAAAATATGACAGCTTGAGTGATGGTAAGAGTATCATAAAGATCACATAAGGTGTCAAACTTCCATTCTTCCCTTTCAACAGCAACAAAAAATTGTTTGATGCCCTATAATTCACAATATATTGCATGAGTATGCTTGATTCAGAAGCAATGCAAGGAAAAATCTAAATCATATAAAGTATGTCAAACTAATCAATCAATAGCATTACAGTAAATTCAGTCTCATACATACCTCTAGCGTCAATTCATCACGTTTGACAAGGATCCGAACAGGATCAGTCATGAATTTGTTTGTCATCTCCAAAATCTCATGTGGTAAAGTTGCAAATATCAGCACAACCTGTCAGATGACAACACAGTCACATTGACGCTCAAACTAGGAATCAAAAATCTATCAAGCAAAACAAACATGCCTGAAGCTCTGGTGGAAGGTATCGATAAACATCATATATCTGGTCCTTGAATCCCCTACTCAGCATCTCATCAGATTCATCCTGATCAAACATCAAAATTGGAAATAAGAAACATCTTAAGTCACTAAAATACTTGTAATTAGGGCTTAGAAGTTTCAGACATAAGCTATAATGAAAGATGTCCAATACATACAAGAACAAGCAGTTTGATAGCTCTAGTCCTTAATGTCCTCCTTTTGATCATATCACATACTCTTCCAGGGGTTCCCGATACCACATGAACACCATATTCCAGTTTTCTTATATCTTCGCCAATGCTTTTACCACCAATACATGCATGAGCTTGAACATTTATAAAATCCCCTATGGCAAGAATCACTTTCTCTGTTTGGCCTGCAAGTTCTCTAGTAGGTGAGACAATTAATGCCTGAACCCTGCACATGATATGCAAACCCGATAAGACTCAAATAAAAATCAATGGAATGTGTCAAATTACACAATATCCACAGCCAACTTAGTGTTTATTATGGTACTGCATTATAAAAGAAAACTTGTTAACAGCACATCTAAAAGTTTAATCGGATTATAGTTTTGGGATAAGTGTGGTTGCCATGCATTAAGATGAAAATGTATTTCCTGCACAAGATGGCTCTCAAAACAAACAAACAAAGAAAACTAATAATAGAATGGCAATCATTAGTTACTATTTAGGAACGTATCTCCTTTCTAATAATGGAAGTCTGTTCAAAGTACCCCGAGGGACCATTCAGATTCCTTAATGGGAAAACTGAGAGCCATCTCATCCAAGAGATGACCAATTTTAACTTGAATTGTTTTCTGAACATATATCCAGATATCCATGTCTGAAATCATTTGTTAGGGAGAGTAAATGAAGTATTTTTTTCGTTTTTGGCTTTCGTTCAAGCCTTGAATCTGTACGCGCAAGTATTCTTTTGTTTTAAAAATAAATTTGTTTTGTAGATTCGTTTCTACTGCCTGCAAAATCGGGATGGGGGAGCATCAGTGATGGCATCTCTGCACCAGACTGCAAAGATTCGAAGTCAGACCATACAGCGGCCTTCCTCTGATCAAGCCGATTCCAGTAATCTCAGTATTGAACAGATTGGACACTTTTCAGGCAAATTTTAGGTTTTTTTAGCCGCATCTGAATCTACAATGGCCAAAAACAGAAAGCTGTCAGCAATCGCTCATGTGAGCAGGAAAAGATCATCGAAAAGCACTGCTGTTCACATATAGGTACGCGTTTCAAGGTTTTTTGATATTTATTTGCCATGTATCTGTAAAAGGCAAGGTATTTTCTAAAAATGATCTCTAAATTTTCTTGAAGACACAAAAAATAGCAGTAATTTGGAAAAATATGCAAGATTCATTGCACCTTGTAGGATATTTAAGGAGATGTCATCAAATGACACCTGTGCGTTCACAGATCGGAGGATTTTTGGCTGTAACACGCGTTTTGGACGCTTCCTTTGCTTGATTTTTGCTTCAAATTCACTGTTTGAAAAGCTGCTGGAATATGCTACACGGCTTTGAACCTCTGTGCGTTTCAGTCATGTTTTTTTTTTCCTGTTGTTATCAGTGCTCATAATAAAATTTAGCTATATTCCAGACCCCAACAACTGTAATTTTCACAGACCCCATTCATTGGGTTTACAGGCGACTTACAAGTTTGCAACGGCCTTTCTGTTTTTGTGGGCGGGGGCTTTCCAGCGCGTCCTCCAAATCCAAATGAAAGCGATGCTATTGCAGAGGGCTTTTTCCATCTTCCCCTCCTCCCCATGCCCTGTTCCTCTCCTCTCCATGCAGACAAAATGACACAAACACACAAAACACAGAACAGAGAACAAATAACCACTCGAACTAAAAGATAAACAGCAGGCAAAAACATGCGAACAGAGAGCTTAAATCGCCTTGCCATGAAAACTCACCTTGCTCTTCAGAGTCCTTCACCTCCTGGCGCGCAGATGGAAATGAGAAATTACACGGCGTACAAGAAACAAACAGGCGTTTTCCTCGAGCCACTCAAAGCTGTCAGAAGCGACCTGCTCTGTGCATGACAGTCAATGCATTAATGTCCCATAACTCCTACGTTTTTTCAATGAACAGTGCACATAAAGCCAACCACCAATCAAATCTTGCCACAACAAAAAAATCAAAACCAAAAACTATAGTCCAGCCATTTTAATACAGATGTCACAATTTGATTGGAAACATGCAAATGTTTAATTGCAAAAGTGAAGGCAATATACCTGCCTTCGGCAGGATAATAAATGAAAGCGGGGGAAAAAGCTATAAAAATAGCTGAACAATCTAATTATTTTGGGGACAACAATGGCGGAAGAAATTAGCAGTGAGAAATCCACAACGCAGGCAGCTTGGTTTAACCTACACAATTCTTCCAAAATATGGGATTGCGATAGCACTCTTTACGACTCGTTTGAATTGCAATCTTTTTCGTTTCAGCTGAACAGAGCATTGACGGTGGTCTCGAGGTCGAGTCCCTCCTGCAACTCTCCTTTACAAGCAAAATCTGGTGGATGTTTTCGTAGCTTCTCAGCTCGATGGAACAGGAGCTCAATTACGAGCCATCGTCAAATTTGTTTCATTCTAAGCGTAAAAATGTTGCATCTCGGTCGCTCAGGAAATTGGTCGGAGCATTTCAGAGGAAAACCGAAGAAAATAAAGCTTTAATGTAATTACGGCGTGTGTTTTTCATGGGAATTGTGATCTTTTTCCATGTTAAAGATCTTGTCGAGGATTTCATTGTTGGCCATCACTGTGTTCTGGTTTTCTCCGTGTAAATATGAACTGACAATTTATTGGTATATGGGACCGCAAAAGAAACAATATAGAAAAATGCAAAAGAGAACAAAAATAGTTAACATGGAGTAATTTTTATTTTTTTTTGATGGTATGGATTTAATCAAGTTTCCTTTAGCTTAAATGTCATGTCTGACGGGTATTCATTCCGCCAAAGTGGAAATACGTGTGGTACGATCTAGTCTCATTTCTTTTTGATACGGGTATTTCCTAGGAGTGGAACCTTGGTGGATGGCTAGGCAATACCCTTTTTTGTATGACCTAGGGTATGTCTACGCTTTACTCGTATATTTTGTTATTAGTACTATTTGAGTCATGTTATTCCCTTCCTCTTTCTCAATTCCTTCAATGTTGTAACAACCCAATTGACACTAAATTGATACACAAACCTCTAGAAAATGGTGGTGCGGAAGAACAAGAGCCTTGAAAGCTGTCCTTTCAGATCTTTATCTGGATGCGGTTGTTGGAATGTTAAATAATGATAAATCAAGCAGAATGAGGTGAGTGGCTATATTTAAAGGAGCCTAAAGTTGTTGAATTGAACACATGGCAATTGAAAGTGCATTGTTGTAGTTATCAAAATGGATGCAATCTCAAGTCTTGTCTCGTTGTGATGAATACAAGTGTTGGGTAAGTAGCCCGTAATGTGCAAGTTTTGGCTAGTTTTAAAGATTTTACGAGCGCTTTTTCATTGTTGCATTTTCAAAATATTTTGTGCAATGCAACCATGAGCCAACACATGAGTTTCCTCGTAAGACATTGATATTGTTTCACCAAATACAAGTGATATGTGTCCATCTTAATTAGTACAGCTTTTTCAACATCTCACGAGCTTACATTGCAGCTTTTATCATGCAAAGCTTGACAACCACAAGGGGTTCACTTAGTAAAAGTATGGTATAACATGTGCATTCAAAGGGTATTAAATAATACCCTTAATTCAAGTTTTTACCTATAATTATTCAATTGATGATACCCCCTCCTATTATATTATTGGAATGAAAATACCCCCTTTTTCCATGTACCTAACCCATTTTTCCATTACAATTTTATTTACCCCTTTTATTTCTACCCTAATATATTAAACCGAGAATATATCATATTTCTCACTCAATTTTTTTAATATGAATTTCCTAAAGATAGTTTGAAGCCATTCAAGACCTATTACCAATTACCTTATAAATGTTAAGCTTTAATAATTTATTGATAGTTCTTCAAATAATTAAGATGGTGAAATAATATCACTTGTGTTGAAAAACATACTCAATCCTAGTTTTCTACCATCTTATTATTTCTTGGTTAAGAATCTCTTAATTGAGATTTATTTATTCAAAAAGAGATTATAATTTAACTTTATGACCACACTCTTTTTGCAATTTTAAGGTATTTAGTTTTTAAAAATAGGGTTCAAATGTTTTAGTTTTATATTAAAATTAAACCTCCATATCCTTTGGCCCACCTCTCTAACCTACCCCTAATACGATTCAAAATATTATTAAATTATACCCTTTCACCCCCTCATGTCTACCGGTATATAGACTTTACTTTTATTAATATTAATTACCTCAATACAAACTCACGTGCGGGATATTTCATAGCTAATGAACCCCGTGTTGACAACAATTTTTTTATCTAGATGGGTCATGTCATCATTAATGTGTTTAATCCATTCTATTAACTAGTACTTGTATTAAAAAGAGGTGTAATGTTATGTCAATAGTTAAATTTAAGGGTTTATAGATTCGTCGAACCAATTTCAAGATATATTGAAGAGGTATGTTTGACATAGGTGGTAAGGCATGTAGCTTCAAAGGTGTTTTGTGGCTACATGCTGCGCGCCACCACCTTTGACGGCGTGTACGACATCTAGTGAGCTAAAAAGGGAGGTTGGGTAACAATCTATTAATATGTGTAAGGTGGTATAAGTAGAGAGGCAACACTAATGTTATGGGAACAACATGGTTTGGCATGGTCGGGAGAAGAGATGCTGATAAATGAGAGGTGGCACTATTGCCACTTTAACAAAAGAAAATTTAAGAACGATAAAATTTCAATGTTCCAAATAAAGTGACATCCACCACCAATCTCAACCTCTAATTCACAATACTATATCCGAAATGTCATTTGAAGGAGCGCTACATGTGTGTCTTATTATGTACCAAGTGTCATTTGAAAGGGCATTACATTTGTTTCTTACTATACACAACCCTTGGAATTATGTCTACATATTTCATCCATTACAGACCTATGTTTTAATGAGATGGATAGGGAGGATGCTAGTAATGGTGGTAGGGTATGGATTTTCACCGATCATTTTATTTTATTAAAGTTTCATTTTATCTGCAGTGAGACCCTTTTACCATTCCACGAATCCACATTTATTCCACTATGTTTCAACTGGACTATGTGCCTTGTTCTATACATACATACATACATATATACATACATACACACAAGAATATTTTCTATGAACATCCATTTGAAGGTTACTTTGTATTATAATTTAACAAAACACCAATTTTCATAAGTGAAATGCCATAAATATGGTTTAGGTGTGCTTGAAAAGAGTGGGAAGGGATTTTCTTAAATGCAAAAATCAAGACTTCCTCATTTGAGTTTGATTCGGATGGTTGAGTTTGAGGTGCCTTACAAGTTACATGAAATACACCTAACATGCAACCAAAGTATACTTAAACATTGGCCCGTATTGAGAAGCTAGCTAAAATGTTGAGCTAGATAATTTAATAGAAAAGGTTTTACATCCTCTTCTAGCTAGTATTTAACTTGTTTATTTTCCCATTGACATCACACTTGGCAATTACACGCCATTTGATTTTTTTGGATTTCTTATTAAATTATTGGAGAGACATGTTTTGTGATCACTCGGCTTAAATCCTACACACATTTGGAAATAATTTCTAGCTTTTTTTTTAATATCGTAACACAATGGTGGCAATTCTTATTTGGCACTCACAAATTGGTATGGTCCTTGTCTCTCCACCAATAACAAAATTTATAATGTTTATCACTACGAGTGCTAGATATGGTGATTCCATAATGGTAAGTCTTTGATTTTATAAACAACACGTCATAAGTCTACTTTTTTATATCATGTTGCTAATATGTGTAATAGATAAGTTGTGGACCATTTCGAGTGTACACCATTATTGATTTTGATTGCATTTTTGGTCTTGATATTCATTATAATATTGTAACTACTCTATGTGGAAATTCATTCTACATCATGCTAGTTTTGATCAATTGTTTTATTTCTCTGAGTGAAGAAAATAAGTGCCAAATGAGTAGAAAACACTTATTTTCAAGTCCTAAGATAAGTTGTGGACCACCGGTGATTTTGATTGCTATTTTTGTCTCAAGATTTTTTTAATATTGTGACTACTTTATGTGGAAATTGATTTTGCGTCATGATAGTTCTAGTTAATCCTTTTTATTAGTCCGAGTGAAGGAAATAAGTGTCAAATGCATAGAAAACACTTACTTTAAGTCCTAAGATATGTTGTGGACCACCCTAACTCGCACACCACTAGTGATTTTGATTGCACTTTTTGTGTCAAGAGATTTTTATAACATTGTGACTACTTTTTGTGGAACTTGATTTTACATCACATTGGTTTTGGTTGATTGTTTTATTCATCCGAGTGTGAAAATAAGTGTTGGGTGCATAGAAAACATTTACTTTCAAGTCTTAAGATAAGTTGTGGACTAGCCTAAGTGCACACCATTGGTGATTTTAATTGCAGTTTTTGTCTTAATAGTCTTTATAAATTACGACTACTCTATGTGGAAATTCATTTTACATCACATTAGTTTTGGTTAAATTATTTTAGTAATGCGAGTGAAGGAAATAAGTGCGGATACATAAAAAAACACTTACTTTCAACTCTTAAAATATTTTGTGAGCGACCTACGTGCACGTCACTAGTGATTTTAACTGCACTTTTTGTCTCAAAATTCCTTATAATATCATGACTACTCTATGTGGAAATCCATTATGCATCATGTTAATTCTAGTTAAATTATTTTATTCATCGAACAAAGGACATAAGTGTTGGATGCATAGAAAATGCTTATTTTTATTTCCTAAGATAAGTTGTGAACCAACCTAAGTGCACACCACTAATGATTTTGATTTGGACTTTTGTCTCAATATCCTTTTATAATCTTGTGACTACTTTATGTGGAAATTTGTTATGCATCATGTGCTAGTTCTAATTAAAGCTGTTTTTTTTTTTTTGAGCAAAGGAAATAAGTGTTGGATTCGTAGAAACCACTTACTTTTAAGAACTAAGGTAAAATATGAAATCACTATTGTATGGTTTGTAATTTTTCTTGTTTATTTTCAATTATTTATTATGTGTCCACTCAAATTTGTTTGAAATAAAATGAATTTCAATGCCCAATGTTTTTTTTTTTGTTATTAATGACCCTATTATTTTGGTTAAGAATTTATTTGTTCTTGTTGGCTAATTATTCAAAGATCGGTTCTCAATATTTCTTTAAATTTTCCTCTTTTTCTGAATTTGGTTTTTTTTTTTTTTTTTGCTGAGGTTACCTAGGGAAAGGGCCCTAGCCCTTTGTGGTATCACCAAGCCACAATGATCATGGAACCATCTAAGGATGGAAGTTTAAGCTCTTGGTTATCCCATGGATTAAACCACACTATCTTGATGCTCTATAACCAGGGTATCCAAACCATCAGTAGTAGGCCACCTTAACACAAAGCCGAGATTTGAACCTTGAACCTCCCAATTACTAGGAGACCCAAGAACCATTACACCATTACACGTTGGATAAAATTTGTTTTGTTTACCTCTTATGTTGTAATGTCGGCACATGCATCGTCACATTGAACATAGGATTCATGTTTTCCCCCAACCTCCGTCACATTAAACACCAAGCCGGCTTGGCACCATGTCGAGAGCGACCTCCACCACCAAAGCGGTTGACCTACCTAGCAAGACCTGCCTAGGCCGAGTAACAATGAGCTATAGAGGTGGTCAGCCCAAGGAATGGACCTCAATACCACCCACATATAACCCACATTTCCCACTAATAGGATAAACCGAATGGGTTAAAATTGGTTTATGTTACCTCTCGTGTCATAATGTCAGGACATGCCTCATCGTATTGAACATGGGATTCATGCCCGCCCCTGACCCCCATTGCATTGAACACCAAGTTGGTTTGACACCATGTCGAGAGCCACCTCTGCCACTGAAGTATTTAAACCACCTGGCACTTCCTAGACAAGTAACAATGAGATATAAAGGTGGCCAGCTCGAGGGAATGGACCCCGAGACTTCCCACATATAACCCACATTCCCCACCACTAGGGTAAATTAGACTAGCTAAAATTAGTTATGTTACCTCTTGTGCATAATGTCGGGACATACCTCGTCATATTAAACACATGATTCATGCATGTACTCGAACTTCGTCACATTGAACAACAAGTGACTTGGCACCACGTCGAGAGCAACCTCCACCACGAAGTAGTTGACTCGCCTAGAACTACCTAGTCAAGTAACAACGAGCGATAAAGGTGCCCATCCTATATAAATGGACCCTAAGACCTCCCACATATAACCCACATTCCCCACCGCTAGGGTAAACCGAATGGGATAAAAGTGGTTTTGTTACCTCTCATGTTGTAATGTCAAGACATGCCTCATCGCATTGAACACAAGATTCATGCCCGCCTTGACCTCCATTGCACTAAACACCAATCTGGTTTGGTAGCACGTCGAGAGCCACTTTTGCCACCAAGCGGTGACCCACCTAGAACATCGTAGCCGAGTAATAATGAACTATAGATGTGACCAGACCGAGGAAATGGACCTCTAGACCTCCCACATATAACCCACATTCCCCACTGCTAGGATAAATCGAATGGGATAAAATGGGTTTGTTTACCTCTCGTGACGTAATGTGAGGACATGCATCGTTGCATTGGGCATAGGATTCATGCCTACCCCCAACTTCCATCGCATCAAACACTAAGTCGTCTTGGCACCAAGTCAAGACCCACCTCCACCACCGAAGAATTTGGCCCATCGACACTTTGCCTGGCCAGGGTAAAACTGAGCTATAGAGGTGGCCACTTGGGGAATGGACCCTGAGACCTCCCACATATAACCCACATTCCCCACCGCTAGGGTAAACCAAACGAGCTAAAAAGTGGTTTTCTTTACCTCTCGTGTCGTAATACCAGTACATGCCTCTTCACATTAAACACAGGAGTCATGTCTGCCCCCGACCTTCGTCACATTGAACATCAAGCCGACTTGGCACCACCTCAAGAGCCACCTCCACCACCAATGCAGCTGACCCACCTGAAACTTTCTAGCCGAGTAACGACAAGCTATAGAGGTGGCCAAATAGGGGGAATAGACCCCGAGACCTCCCATATAACCCACATTCCCCACCGCTAGGGTAAACCAAACTGGATTAAAAAGTAGTTTTGTTTAACTCTCGTGTCGTAATGTTAGGACATGCCTCATCACAATGAACACAAAATTCATGCCTTCCCCTGACCTCCATCAAATTGAACACCAATGCGGATTTGACACCACATCAAGAGCCACCTCCACCACCTTTGAAGAACCCGACATGCCTAACACTACTTAGGCCGAGTAATGACGAGCTATAGAGGTGGCCAGCTCTCTGGGAAAGCACCTGAGACCTCCCGCATATAACCCACATTTCCCACACTAGGTAAATTGGATGGGCTAAAATTGGTTTTGTTACCTCTCGTGTCATAATATCAAGACATGCCTTGTCGCATTGAACAAAAGATTCATGCTTGACCCTAACACATGTCGCATGAACACCAAGTTGACTTGACACCACGTCGAAAGCCACCTCATCTTTGAAGCAAGCTGGTCTACATGACACCTTTGTCTAGTTGAGTAACGACGAGCTATAGAGGTGGTCGGCCCGAGGAATGGACCACGAGACCTCTTGATTTTTTATCCTTAAATTTTGACCCCGGGTTAAGTTTGGTAGTTATAAACGTGTTTGTTTCGAACTTTTCCTCTCCACGTGAAAATGTAAGTTAATAACATCAAACAATTTTATTAGGTTGTCCTAGGCCATATTTTTGGGTCACCTTGTATTAGAAATTAATAAATGGTCTCATTTATAAACAAATACACTTGCAAATCACTTGCTATCCTTTACACACTAAACCACCTTATAGATCACTACACATAAGGTTTATACACATATTTAATCTTCCAAGAGTAGTATAAGAGATTACATATGATTTAAAGTAAATCTAAGTCTTAATTACATGTTTCTAATGAGTCTTTTGTTAAGAGAAGGGTCATCCTAATTACATATTGATTTAGTAGTTGCATTTATTAAGAATATTGGATTATAAATGTAGAAAATAAATTTCAATTTCATAAGGAAAACTCCATGATCCATAATTTATCATTATATTCATTGCAATGATTTCATGCCTTTGTGCAAGATAGGAATATGGTATGTGATTAGTCTGACGTATTAATCTAGAGAATTGTGGAAAAAGGACATTATGTAAGAGAAAAAGGAATAAAAAAGGGAATGCGAATTAAAGGATAAACGACTTACGGAATCATCTACAATCTATACGAGATTGGGTTTGAGCATTTTCCAAGCCATCGAAATGATTTTAACAATAAACACACCATTAATCCTAGTGGGCATAAGGGTGATGCACGAGATAGACTAAATTATGAGGCCATTGAAAAGTCCCTCTTTCTCGAATAATAGTTTTGAATACCTTTAGCCTATTTGATCCACCCAGGAGGCTAAAGGGTGAGCATAAGGGTGACTTAAGTCACAATAAATTAATATTAAGTGACTAAAACAAAATAAAAATAAAAATTACTAAAAATTTATATTAATTCATTTGGCTTAATAGAGAAAAGCACTTATAAATAAAATTTGCAATCTCAGAAAGGTGCAATTTTCCAAGGGAAAATATTGTGTTATAAGGGTATAATTACATGTTGTATCCTTCCTAGGAGAATGGTGACTTTCCTAGAGGAAGGATAATGGAATATTAGAAAGCAAAAAAACCCATGCTATTTTTGTATTCTCCCTATGCAAAAATGTGACTAGGCCTAAGAGGGAAACTTGTATAGAGAAAGGCATTTGCGTAAGGTGATTGGATGTAAAAGGGTCTCTTTTGGGTCTCTTGTTGCTTTATAAGGAGAAGTAGACATGAAGGAGGTCATTCTATTTTTAATTTTGGCTTGGAAGCTTAATTTTTATTGTTATAAAATACTGGGGACAAAAACCCATCAGAAATTTGAGTTAAGGGAGAACGAAAACTCTCATTTACACTCATCTTTTGTACATTGAAGTCTCAAAGATAAAACCAGATTTTTGGATCAATTATATCAGCCAGAGCAACCCATCTATTTGAAGATTTTGGTATATTGGAAGGGCAAAAAAATTTAGTCTTTGGTGTTTCTTGTTAAAGTTGGGTTCCAATCATCTTTTGACACAGTTTGGAGTGTGTTTCAGAGGTTCCAAACCCTCTCCTAAAAATTTACTTACAGGTTGGATTTTGCAGAGTTTTTAGTGGATAAAATCAACATTATACAACTCATATCCGGTACTTTATTTCTGCATAATTATTAAATCATTTTCTCTTATGCTTCATGACTTAAATATGCATTTTCTTGATTGTGGCGGGAAAAATCTTTATTTTAGCCTTAGTAGGAAAGGTTGAGTTTTGATAACTGATTTATATGGGTTTACCTTATAACCCTAGTCACATTTCTCCTAAATAATTTTGATCTACATTGAATATGATTACTTTCACCTTGTTAAATATGTGTTTGGTGTTGGGATTGCTTGAAAGTCCAACTTGAGGTTAAATTGTCCCATTTGGGGACATGACAACCATTCTAACATTTTTTTCCAAGTGTAATTCCCTACGAGATGGAATTTCTCAATAGGATTTTCCAACTTTCAACACCTTACATATCTCTAATAATCCATTTGACACTTACGACCTCACCTTGAAGCTCTATGCAAATGAGACCAAGACCTCCATTTTCCTTAGGTATGTAGCAAACATCTTAAGAGAATGTATGAAATCTCTTTCTCCCTTCAAAATTAGCCCATAAAAATCCCCTTAATAGTTTATCCAATTTAGCATTAGCATCTTTGGAAGGTTCCCAACAATACGAATAATAGAAATGAAGTGCAAAAACTAGGTTCTCATCCAAGGAGAGAGATTTAATGATCCTTGATAGGATATATTTTTATCAACTCTCTTTATTACATATGGAAAAACTTCACAAGTAGAAGCTTGGAAAATAAAGAGGGGTCTAAAATCTTGAATTTCTCGGTTGGTCTAATTATCTACCACTTATATCCCTCCATCCAATGAGGAGTGGGGAAGAGGCACTACCTATAACACTTGAGTGTTTCTCCCTTTGATGGAATTTCCAAAACCAAGTCAAAAATATAAAGGAATTACATAGCATGATTTACTCAAGACTCTTCTTCTAGATGAGTGAGAAAGGAATCATTAGTGAAATATCCATTAATGAGATTGTGATAAAATTGAGGGAGAGAGATGCTTTATTGACCAAAATTTTAGAGTAATTGGAATGTTGATGGCTAAACCACTCAAAGCATCTAGAATATAGTGACAATTGGCAAAATGACAACCATGTTTAATGGATCTATGAAGACCAAACCTAAGAAATTTCACTTCATTGGTAGTAATGCAATATCCAACATCTTGAAATAACATGTTGAAAATACAAACAAAATAAGATTTAAACCTTAGGAAAGGATAAAGTGTAACTCAATCTTTTGAAAAGAGTTTACAAATTCAATGTTAAAAAAACAAGGATTTGAATTAGAGATTCGATCCCATTCCATACCTTCCCACAAAATAATGATATTGTCAAAAATACATCGTATTGTATAAACCCGGTTTGTTCAAATCTAATAATTAGAGGAATACAATGATCTCACTCTAATAGAAAGATCTCTAGAAATGATTTTCTAATCAACATTAAAGAGTATCATGGGTATCTAATTAGTGATAAGATTAGGTTCACTTTCTTTGGAAATGAACTTGATACTTACCTTATGATAAGAAACCCCAATGATTAAGATTAAACAAATTTTAAGTAAACCTTTGAGTACGTCTCATCCAATATGTATCGCAGAGGTTTTGGTAAAATTCATAAAGGAAATCATTGTTGCAATATTGATGCACATGAAACATAAAGTTTTGTTACCTATGCCCGACCTTGGAGGAAAGACTAGAAATGGTATGTTGATACTCCATTCCAAAATTGCACGTGCATTTAGCTAAGGCTATAGGTGGCTCTCACCCCACCTCCCGTGGTGGATAAGCTCAACTCTTGATGGGGAATTCAAGCCATCACCTCATCGTGGCGTTGAAGATTCCACACTATATGGGAGGCTTGCATGGATCCCAAAATTGTTCACTTTGAGTGGAGCATCTTGCACCAAGGCTTTCCGGTTGGGAAAGGTTTAGTCCAACTTGGAGTGGCCAACCCAACATACTTGTTATGTGGGCATTTATAAACTTTAATGCACCTATTCTAGTTTTGTCTCAAGGCTTGGAATGCTTGGAATTGGATCCTTTCTTTTTTTCCAACACTTTCGGTCGAGAATTTCTCATAAGCACGCTCTTCAGGGGATGATCCTAAGATGCCACAAAAATTACCCAAATATGGCATATTTTTAGAGGAATTCTTTTTGGATATGGAAAGAAAGAAATTCTTACATCTCTTTGATAATTATGTTGTGGATCAACACTTTTTTATTTATAACATATCCATGTTTATATCCAATGTGTTATTAAAAATTCAAGTCCAAGCGAACAAGGTTGCTCTGGAGGTGGATCTCCAAACTCTCATGCACCTTTGGGGTGATTCCCCATTTAATATGGTTTGAATTCCTTCGTCCTCGACTCGTCACTCTTTACCTCGCGGTAGTAACAACGATGTCGATAATGGGGTGGTTTTGCAAGAGAGTTTCACTTACGTACTCACCAATCCCCACGTCGGTTTCCTCTCAAGTGGGCGCTGAGCCTACTATCATCGCCACGGGCTCGGGGTTGGGGCTCCCCACCGCGCCTAGGCCACCTTTTCGATTCTCATGATGGGTGGAGTAGGACGCCACCTTAAGACAAATTCCCTTGGCTTACTTTAGCCATTTCTTTGTCTCGTGCGCTTGTGAAGAGTATATTAAAGAAGAAAAGAACTCTAGCGGATCTGGTTAGAACCCACCGACATTGGGAAATATCTTTCGAGTCTGGTTGGCATGACCATGATCCATCGTCAAGTGGGTATCGATTCACGATTGTGACTTAGTTTTATTCTCTCTACTTTTTTGATGTAATAGATCATGTTGCTTAGGCTCGACCTACTTGTTTTGCTCTAGGCCATTTTTGGGCTAGTTCAACTCTTGAGTTTGAGGCGTGCTTTCATACCACCTTCTTTTTGTGAATAATCTTGTATCATGATGCATGTTATTTTAAAATAAGATCTATTTGTATAAAAAAAGTGTTCAATTTTTAAACAATTATAAAGTTACTAATATGACCATAAGTCACCTGGAATGTAGCCTCTCCAAGCGCATACTGAGGATACCATGTTTAATAACAACTATTAATAAGTTTATCACCTAGATTATCATAACTAACTATGCATTCCTTTTTATTAACGAATAAATAAAATTGTGAAAAACCCCATTTTAACATTGACATCTATTTACGCGTATTTATGTGTTTTTAACTATAAATAATTAATAATTTCATAGTTTTGTTGGTCTATAGGTGATATATGGTGTCATGAAGATTTAAACATGGTCATAGTTTATCATGATCCTTACGCCTTGATAGGGGTGACATTGAAATGGAGACCTAGTCATGTCATTAATATAGTATGCCAATAAGCGTGACACCTGACCTTTATCTTTAACTCATGCGATACCGCATTGACATTGTCGTTTGCAACAACAATGGCAAACATGCTTGATGTTAGGGTCAAAGCACCTTGGAATTGTTTCTATGACTTAAAAAGACCATATTCTATTAAGAAATCAATCTCGCCTAGATTGGTTGGGTTTGTTTGTGGTAATTTATTGTGATCCTTGTTCTAATAAGGGCAAAGCCGGAGTGGAGGTGCTCATCTCACTAACATAATGGTCGAGTGGTTACAAGATAGCATGTTTGTTACCTTGCAACCCAAGTCGATATATACCTTACTACTCATGTCAAACATACCTCTTCAATACATCTTCAAATTGATTCTAGGACTCTAAATAAACCCTCATATTTAACTATAAACCTAACATTGGACATTTGTTTTTGGTTTAAGTGATATTAATCGTGAAATAGGAGATGTTACTTTCATATTATGCGTCTCTTTAAGTGCTTGTACTATTTTCCCAATACAATATATAGTTTATTTGTAAAAGTAAACTTCTTGAGAAGAACAATATTGAAGTTGAAAACATTTTCCACGTTGTCAAAGCGAAGAAACTCATACGCGGATAGAAAATATGTATCACGCGAAACTAAGCCAAGCGCGTTCAGAAATAAATGAAAGCGGGGGAAAAAGCTATAAAAATAGCTGAACAATCTAATTATTTTGGGGACAATAATGGCGGAAGAAATTAGCAGTGAGAAATCCACAGCGCAGGCAGCTTGGTTTAAACTACACAATTCTTCCAAAATATGGGATTGCGATAGCACTCTTTACGACTCGTTTGAATTGCAATCTTTTTCGTTTCAGCTGAACAGAGCATTGACGGTGGTCTCGAGGTCGAGTCCCTCCTGTAACTCTCCTTTACAAGCAAAATCTGGTAGATGCTTTCGTAGCTTCTCAGTTCGACGGAACGCGGAGCTCAATTACGAGCCATCGTCAAATTTGTTTCATTCTAAGCGGAAAAATGTTGCATCTCGGTCGCTCAGGAAATTGGTCGGAGCATTTCAGAGGAAAACCGAAGAAAATAACGCTTTAATGTAATTACGGCATGTGTTTTTTCATGGGAGTTGTGGTCTTTTTCCATGTTAAAGATCTTGTCGAGGATTTCATCGTTGGCCATCACTGTGTTCTGGTTTTCTACTTGTAAATATACAGTGACAAATAAAAGTATGGGTTTTTCTTGTAAATTTAATTTAATTTAGATATTATTGTCCACTAAAGTTTAAGATTGGTATATGGGACCGCAAAAGAAACAATATAGAAAAATGTAAAAGAGAACAACAATAGTTAAAATGAAGTAATTTTTATTTCTTTTTTGATGGTTTGGATTTAATTAAGTTCCCTTTAGTTTAGATGTCATGTTTGAGGGGTATTCATTCCGCCAAAGTCGTTTGCTGATGTACGATCTCGGCCTCATCTCTTTTTGATATGGGTATTTTCCGAGAGTGGAACCACCTGGTTGATGGCTAGGCAATACCCTTTTTTATATAACCTAGGGTATGTCTATGCTTTACTCGTATATTTTGTTATTAGTACTATTTGAGTCATGTTATTCCCTTCCTCTTTCTCAATTCCTTCAATGTTGTAACAACAACCCAATTGACACTAAACTGATACACAAACCTCTAGAAAATGGTGGTGCATAGGAACAAGAGCCTTGAAAACTATCCTTTCCGGTCTTTACATGGATGCGCTTGTTGGAATGTTAAATGATGACAAATCAAGAAGAATGAGGTGGGTGGCTATATTTAAAGGAGCCTCAAGTTGTTGAATTGAACGAATGGCAATTGAAATTGCATTGCTGTAGTTATCAGAATGGATGCAATCTCAAGCCTTGTCTCGTTGTGATGAATACAAGTGTTGGGTAAGTAGCCGTGTAATGTGCAAGTTTTGGTAGTTTTAAAGATTTTAAGGCGCTTTTTCATTCTTTGCATTTTCAAAATATTTTGTGCAATGCAACCATGAGCCAACACATGAGTTTCCTCGTGAGACATTGATATTGTTTAACCAAATACAAGTGATATGTGTCCATCTTGATTGGTACAGCTTTTTTCAACATCCCACTTTGGAGCTTACATTGCAATTTTTATTGTGGCGGTACTTTGACAACCACAAGGGGTTCACTTAGTAAAAGCATGGTATAGCACGTGCGTTCAAAGGGTATTAAATAATACCCTTAATTCAAGTTTTTAGCTATAATTATTCATTTGATAATACCCCATCCTGTTATATTATTGGAATGAAAATACCCCCTTTTTCCATGTACCTAACCCATTTTTCCGTTACAATTTTATTTACCCCTTTTTTATTTCTACCCTAATATATTAAACCGAGAATATAACATATTTCTCACTCAATTTTTTTAATATGAATTTCCTAAAGATTGTTTGAAGCCATTCAAGACCTATTACCAATTATCTTATAAAGTTTAAGCTTTAATCATTTATTTGATAGTTCTTCAAATAATTAAGATGGTGAAATAATATCACTGTGTTGAAAAACATACTCAATCCTAGTTTTCTACCATCTTATTATTTCTTGGTTAAGAATCTCTTAATTGAGATTTCTTTATTCAAAAAGAGATTATAATTTAACTTTATGACCACACTCCTTTTGCAATTTTAAGGTATTTAGCTTTTAAAAATAGGGTTCAAATGTTTTAGTTTTATATTAAAATTAAACCTCCATTTCCATTGGCCTACCTCTTACCTACCCCTAATACCTAATTCAAAATATTAATAAATTATACCCTTTCACCCCCTTATGTCTACCAAGTATATAGACTTTACTTTTATTAATTTTAATTACCTCAATACGAAATCACGTGCTAGGATATTTCATAGCTAATGAACCCCGTGTTGACAACAATTTTTTTATCCGGATGGGTTGTGTCATCATTAATGTGTTTAATCCATTCTATTAACTAGTATTTGTATTAAAAAGAGGTGTAATGTTATGTCGATAGTTAAATTTAAGGGTTTATAGAATCGTCGAACCAATTTCAAGATATATTGAAGAGGTATGTCTCACATAGGTGGTAAGGCATGCAACTTCAAAGGTGTCACGTGGCTACTGTTGCCGCCACCACCTTTGACGGCGTGTACGACATCTAGTGAGCTAAAAGGGAGGTTGGGTAACAATCTATTAATATGTGTAAGGTGGTATAAGTAGAGAGGCAACACTAATGTTATGGGAACAACATGGTTTGGCATGGTTGGGGGAGGAGATGCACTGATAAATGAGAGGTGACACTATTGCCACTTTAAAGAAAGAAAATTTAAGAAAGATAAAATTTCAATGTTCCAAATAAAGTGACATCCACCACCAATCTCAATCTCTAATTCACAATACTATATATGAAATGTCATTTGAAGGAGCGCAACATGTGTGTCTTATTATGTACCAAGTGTCATTTGAAAGGGCATTACATTTGTTTCTTTACTATACACAACCCTTGGAATTATGTCTACATATTTCATCCATTACTGAGACCTATGTTTTAATGAGATGGATAGGAGGATGCTAGTAATGGTGGTAGGGTATGGATTTTCACCGATCATTTTATTTTATTAAAGTTTCTTTTTATCTCGCAGATGACCTATTTACCATTCCACGAATCCACATTTATTCCACTATGTTTCAACTAGACTATGTGCCTTGTTCTATACATACATACATACATAAATACATACATACACACAAGAATATTTTTATGAACATCCATTTGAAGGTTACTTTGTATTATAATTTAACAAAACACCAATTTTCATAAGTGAAATGCCATAAATATGGTTTAGGTGTGCTTGAAAAGAGTGGGAAGGGATTTTTCGTAAATGCAAAAATCAAGACTTCCTCATTTGAGTACTATTCGGGTGGTTGAGTTTAAGGTGCCTTACGAGTTACATGAAATACACCTAACATACAACCAAAGTGGACTTAAACATTGGCCCGTATTGAGAAGCTAGCTAAAATGTTGAGCTAGATAATTTAATAGAAAAGGTTTTACGTCCTCTTCCTATTTAGTATTTAACTTGTTTATTTTCCCATTGACATCACACTGGCAATTCTTGCCATTTGATTTTTTTGGGATTTACTATTAAATTATTGTCAGAGACATGTTTTGTGATCACTCAGCTTAAATCCTACACACATTTGGAAATAATTTGTAGCTTTTTTTTTAATATCGTAACACAATGGTGGCAATTCTTATTTAGCACTCACAAATTGGTATGGTCCTTGTCTCTCCACCAATAACAAAATTTATAATGTTTATCACTACGAGTGCTAGATATGGTGATTCCATAATGGTAAGTCTTTGATTTTATAAACAACACGTCATAAGTCTACTTTTTTATATCATGTTGCTAATATGTGTAATAGGTAAGTTGTGGACCATTTGAGTGTACACCATTATTGATTTTGATTGCATTTTTGGTCTTGATATTCATTATAATATTGTAACTACTCTATGTGGAAATTCATTCTACATCATGCTAGTTTTGATCAATTGTTTTATTTTCACGAGTGAAGAAAATAAGTGCCAAATGAGTAGAAAACACTTATTTTCAAGTCCTAAGATAAGTTGTGGACCACCAAAGTGATTTTGATTGCTATTTTTGTCTCAAGATTTTTTTAATATTGTGACTACTTTATGTGGAAATTGATTTTGCGTCATGATAGTTCTAGTTAATCCTTTTTATTAGTCCGAGTGAAGGAAATAAGTGTCAAATGCATAGAAAACACTTACTTTAAGTCCTAAGATATGTTGTGGACCACCCTAACCGCACACCACTAGTGATTTTGATTACACTTTTTGTGTCAAGATTTTTTATAACATTGTGACTACTTTTTGTGGAACTTGATTTTACATCACATTGGTTTTGGTTGATTGTTTTATTCATCCGAGTGACGAAAATAAGTGTTGGGTGCATAGAAAACACTTACTTTCAAGTCTTAAGATAAGTTGTGGACTAGCCTAAGTGCACACCATTGGTGATTTTAATTGCAGTTTTTGTCTCAATAGTCTTTATAAATTATGACTACTCTATGTGGAAATTCATTTTACATCACATTAGTTTTGGTTAAATTATTTTAATAATCCGAGTGAAGGAAATAAGTGCCAGATACATAAAAAAAACACTTACTTTCAACTCTTAAAATAATTTGTGAACCAACCTACATGCACACCAATAGTGATTTTGACTGCACTTTTTGTCTCAAAATTCCTTATAATATCATGACTACTCTATGTGGAAATCCATTATGCATCATGTTAATTCTAGTTAAATTATTTTATTCATCCGAACAAAGGACATAAGTGTTGGATGCATAGAAAATGCTTATTTTCATGTCCTAAGATAAGTTTTGAACCAACCTAAGTGCACACCACTAATGATTTTGAGTGGACTTTGGTCTCAATATCCTTTTATAATCTTGTGACTACTTTATGTGAAAATTTGTTATGCATCATGCTAGTTCTAATTAAATTGTTTTCTTTTTCTAAGCGAAGGAAATAAGTGTTGGATTCGTAGAAACCACTTACTTTTAAGAACTAAGGTAAAATATGAAATCACTAGTGTATGGTTTATAATTTTTCTTGTTTATTTTCAATGATATAATATGTGTCCACTCAAATTTGTTTGAAATAAAATGAATTTAGATGCCCAATGTTTTTGTTTTGTTTTTAATGACCCTATTATTTTGGTTAAGAATTTATTTGTTCTTGTTGGCTAATTATTCAAAGATCGGTTCTACAATATTTCTTTAAATTTTCCTCTTTTTCTCGAATTTGGTTTTGTATTATTTTTGTTGAGGTTACCTAGGGAAAGGGCCCTAGCCCTTTGTGGTATCACCAACCCACAACGGTCATGGAACCATCTAAGGATAGAAGTTTAAGTTCTTGGTTATCCCATGGATTAAACCACACTATCTTGATGCTCTATAACCAGGGTATCCAAACCATCATTAGTAGGACGCCTTAACACAAAGCCATGATTTGAAACTTGAACCTCCCAATTACTAGGAGTCCCAAGAACCATTACACCATTACATGTTGGATAAAATTGGTTTTGTTTACCTCTGTGTTGTAATGTTGGGACATGCATCGTCGCCGCATCAACATAGGATTCATGTTTTCCCCAACCTCCGTCACATTAAACACCAAGCCGGCTTGGCACCATGTCGAGAGTGACCTCCACCACCAAAGCGGTGACCTACCTAGCATTGCCTAGTTGAGTAACAATGAGCTATAGAGGTGGTCGACCCCAAGGAATGGACCTCAATAACACCCACATATAACCCACATTTCCCACCGCTAGGATAAACCGAACGGGTTAAAATTGGTTTATGTTACCTCTCATGTCATAATGTCGGGACATGCCTCATTATATTGAACATGGGATTCATGCCCACCCTTGACCCCCATTGCATTGAACACCAAGTTAGTTTGGCACCATGCGAGAGCCACCTCTGCCATCTGAAGTAGTTGAACCACTGGCACTTCCTGACAAGTAAAAATGAGATATAGAGGTGGCCAGCTCGAGGGAATGGACCCCAAGACTTCCCACATATAACTCACATTCCCCACCGCTAGGGTAAATCGAGACGAGCTAAAATTAGTTATGTTACCTCTCATGCATAATGTCGGGACATACCTCATCATATTAAACATAGGATTCATGCATGTCCTCGAACTTTGTCGCGCATTGATCAATGTTAAGCCGACTTGGCACCACGTCGAGAGCCACCTCCACCACGAAGTAGTTGACACCGCCAGAAGCGCCTAGCCAATTAACAATGAGCTATAAAGGTGGTCATCCTTTATGAATGGACCCTAAGACCTCCCATATATAACCCACATTCCCCACCGCTAGGTTAAACCAAATGGGATAAAAGTGGTTTTGTTACCTCTCATGTTGTAATGTCGGGACATGCCTCATCGTACAACACAAGATTTATGCTCGCCCCGTCCTCCATCGCACCGAACACCAATCCGGTTTGGTAGCACGTCAAGAGCCACATTTTCCACCGAAGCGGTGACCCACCTAGAACATCCTAAATGAGTAACGATGAGCTATAGATGTGGCTAGATTGAGGAAATGGACCTCTAGACCTCCCACATATAACCCACATTCCCCACCGCTAGGGTAAACTGAATGGGATAAAATGGGTTTGTTTACCTCTCGTGATGTAATGTGAGGACATGCATCGTCACATTGAGCATAGGATTCATTCCCGCCCTAACCTCCATCGCATCAAACACTAAGTCGTCTTGGCACCAAGTCAAGACCCACCTCCACCACCAAGAAGAAGTCTGGCGTCCGACACTACCTAATGAGTAAAACCGAGCTATAGAGGTGGTGGCACTGGGAATGGACCCCAAGACCTCCCCATAACCCACATTCCCACTTTAGGGTAAACTAAACGAGCTTAAAAGTGGTTTTCTTTACCTCTCATGTCATAATGCCGCACATGCCTCTTCGCATTGAACACAAAATTCATATCTCGCATGACCAACCTTCTTCACATTGAACATCGAGTGACTTGGTACCACCTCGAGAGCCACCTCTTCCACCGAAGTAGCTAGCCCACCTGACAGTTTCTAGCCAAGTAACGATGAGCTATAGAGGTGGCCAAATAGGGAATAGACCCCGAGACCTCCCATATATAACCCACATTCCCCACCATTAGGGTAAACCAGACAGATTAAAAAGTAGTTTTGTTTAACTCTCATGTCGTAATGTCGGACATGCCTCATCACAATGAACATAAGATTCATGCCTACCCCGACCTCCATCGAATTGAACACCAATCTGGATTTGACACCACATCAAGAGCCACCTCAACCACCTGCGGTGACATGACTAACACTACTTAGTTGAGTAACGACGAGCTATAGAGGTGGCCAGATCGGGGGAAAGCACCCTGAGACCTCCCGCATATAACCCACATTTCCCATAGCTAGGGTAAACTAGATGGGCTAAAATTGGTTTTGTTATCTCTCATGTCATAATGTCGGGACATGCTCTTGTCGCATTGAACACAAGATTCATGCTTGACCCCAACACATGTCGCATTGAACACCAAGTCGACTTGGCACCATGTCAAAAGCCACCCACATCTTTGGCCGGTCAGCATGACACTTTCGCCTAGCCGAGTAACGATGAGCTATAGAGGTGGCTGACCAGGGAATGGACCTCGAGACCTCTCCATTTTTATACTTAAATTTTGACCCTTGGGTTAAGTTTGGTAGTTATAGACATGTTTGTTTCCAAACTTTTCCTCTCCACGTGAAAATGTAAGTTAATAACATCAAACAATTTTATTAGGTTGTCCTAGGCCATATTTATGGGTCACCTTGCATTAGAAATTAATAAATGGTCTCATTTATAAACAAATACACTTATGCAGCAAATCACTTACCATCCTTTACACACTAAACCACCTTATAGATCACTACACATAAGGTTTATACACATATTTAATCTTCCAAGAGTAGTCTAAGAGATTACATATAATTTAAAGTAAGTCTAAGTCTTAATTACATGTTTCTACAGTCTTTTGTTAAGAGAAGGGTCATCCTAATTACATATTGATTTAGTTCTTGCATTTATTAAGTATATTGGATTATAAATGAAGAAAATAAATTTCAATTTCATAAGGAAAACTCCATGATCCATAATTTATCATTATATTCATTGCAATGATTTCATGCCTTTGTGTAAGATAGGAATATGGTATGTGATTAGTCTATAGTATTAATCTAGAGAATTGTGGAAAAAGGACATTATGTAAGAGAAAAAGGAATAAAAGGGAATGGGAATTAAAGGATAAACGACTTACGGAATCATCTACAATCTATACGAGATTGGATTTGAGCATTTTCCAAGCCATCGAAATGATTTTAACAATAAACACACCACTAATCCTAGTGGGCACAAGGGTGATGTACAAATAGACTAAATTATGAGGCCATTGAAATGTCCCTCTTTCTCAAATAATAGTTTTGAATACCTTTAGCCTATTTGATCCACCCGGCAACTAAAGGGTGAGCACAAGGGTGACTTAAGTCACAATAAATTAGTATTAAGTGACTAAAACAAAAAAAACAAAATTATTAAATAACTTATATTAATTCATTTGGCTTAATAGAGAAAAGCACTTATAAATAAAATTTGCAATCTCTAGAAAGGTGCAATTTTCCTTGAAGGGAAAATATTGTGTTATAAGGGTATAATTACATGTTGTATCCTTCCTAGGGAGAATGGCGACTTTCCTAGAGGAAGGATAATGGCAAATTAGAAAGTAAAAAAACCCATGCTAATTTTTGTATTCCCCCTATGTAAAAATGTGACTAGGCCTAGGAGGGAAACTTATATAGAGAAAGGCATTACAAGTTGATTGGATGTAAAAAGGGTCTCTTTTGGGTCTTTTGTTGCTTTATAAGGAGAAGTAGACTTGAAGGAGGTCATTCTATTTTTTAATTTTGGCTTGGAAACTTAATGTTTGTTCTTTATAAAATACTGGGGATAAAAACCCATTAGAAATTTGAGTTAAGGGAGAACGAAACTCTCATTTACACTCATCTTTTGACGTTGAAGTCTCAAAGATAAAACCAGATTTTGGATCAAATATATCATCCAAAGCGACACATCTATTTGCAGATTTTGGTATATTGGAAGGCGAAAAAAATTAGTCTTTGGTGTTTCTTGTTAAAGTTGGGTTCCAATCATCTTTTGACACAGTTTGGAGTGTGTTTCAGAGGTTCCAAACCCTCTCCTACAAATGTACTTGCAGGCTGGATTTTGCAGAGTTTTTATTGAATAAAATCATCATTATACAACTCATATCTGGTACTTTATTTCTGCAGAATTATTAAATCATTTTATGTTATGCTTTGTAACTTAAATCGCATTTTTCTTCGATTGTGGCCGGGAAAATCTTTGTTTTAGCCTTAGTAGGAAAGGTTGAGTTTTGATAACTCGATTTATATGGGTTTACCTTATAACCCTAGTCACATTTCTCCTAAATAATTTTGATCTACATTGAATATGATTACTTTCACCTTGTTAAATATGTGTTTGGTGTTGGGATTGCTTGAAAGTCCAACTTGAGGTTAAATTGTCCCATTTGAGGACATTACAACCATTCTAACATTTTTTTCCAAGTGTAATTCCCTACGAGATGGAATTTCTCAATAGGATTTTCAACTTTCAACACCTTATATACCTCTAATAATCCATTTGACACTTACGACCTCACCTTGAAGCTCTATGCAAATGAGGCCAAGACCTCCATTTTCCTTAGGTATGCAACAAACATCTTAAGAGAATGTATGAAATCTCTTTCTCCCTTCACAATTAGCCCATAAAAATCCCCTTAATAGTTTATCCAATTTAGCATTAGCATCTTTGGAAGGTTCCTAACAATACGAATAATAGAAATGAAGTGCAAAAACTAGGTTATCATCTAAGGAGAGAGATTTGGTGATCCTTGATAAGATATATTTTTATCAACTCTCTTTATTACATATGGAAAAACTTCACAAGTAGAAGCTTGGAAAATAAAGAGGGGGTCTAAAATCTTGAATTTCTCGAGTTGGTTGAATTATCTACCACTTATATCCCTCCATCCAATGAGGAGTGGGGAAGAGGGACCGCCTATAACATTGAGTGTTTCTCCCTTTGATGGAAGTTCCAAAACCAAGTCAAAAATATAAAGGAATTACATAGCATGATTTACTCAAGACTCTTCTTCTAGAAGAGTGAGAAAGGAATCATTAGTGAAATATCCATTAATGAGATTGTGATAAAATTGAGGGAGAGAGACGCTATTGACCAAAATTTTAGAGTAATTGGAATGTTGATTCCTAAACCACTCGCCTTCTAGAATATAGAGACAATTGGCCAAATGACAACCATGTTTAATGGATCTATGAGGACCAAACCTAAGAAATTTCACTTCATTGGTAGTAATGCAATATCCAACATCCTGAAATAACATGTTGAAAATACAAACAAAATAAGATTTAAACCTTAGGAAAGGATAAAGTGTAACTCAATCTTTTAGAAAGAGTTTACAAATTCAATGTTAAAAAAACAAGGATTTCGAATTAGAGATTCGATCCCATTCCATACCTTCCCACAAAATAATGATATTGTCAAAAATACATCGTATTGTATAAACCCGGTTTGTTCAAATCTAATAATTAGAGGAATACAATGATCTCACTCTAATAGAGAGATCTCTAGAAATGATTTTCTAATCAACATTAAAGAGTATCATGGGTATCTAATTAGTGATAAGATTAGGTTCACTTTCTTTGGAAATGAACTTGATACTTACCTTATGATAAGAAACCCCAATGATTAAGATTAAACAAATTTTAAGTAAACCTTTGGTAGGTCTCATCCAACCGTATCGCAGAGGTTTTGGTAAAATTCATAAAGGAAATCATTGTTGCAATATTGATGCACATGAAACATAAAGTTTTTGTTACCTATGCCCGACCTTGGAGGAAAGACTAGAAATGGTATGTTGATACTCCATTCCAAAATCGCATGGCTAGCAAAGGCTATAGGTGGCTCTCACCCCACCTCCCCGTGGTGGATAAGCTCAACTCTTGATGGGGAATTCAAGCCATCAACTCGTCGTGGTGTTGAAGATTCCACACTATATGGGAGGCTTGCATCAATCCCAAAATTGTTCTCTTTGAGTGGAGCATCTTGCACCAAGGCTTTCCAGTTGGGAAAGGTTTAGTCCAACTTAGAGTGGCCAACTCGACATACTTGTTATGTGGGCATTTATAAACTTTAATGCACCTATTCTAGTTTTGTCTCAAGGCTTGGAATGCTTGGAATTGGATCCTTTCTTTTTTTCCAATCCTTTCGGTCAGAGAATTTCTCATAGTAGCATGCTCTTATGGGGATGATCCCAAGATGCCACAAAAATTACCCAAATCTAGCATATTTTTAGAGAAATTCTTTTTGGATATGGAAAGAAAGAAATTCTTGTCTCTTTGATAATTATGTTCGGATCACCACTTTTTATTTATAACATATCCACGTTTATATCCAATGTGTGTTATTACAAATTCAAGTCCAAGCGAACAAGGTTTCTCTAGAGGTGGATCTCCAAACTCTCATGCACCACTGGGATGATTCCCCATGTAATATGGTTTGAATTCCTTCGTCCTCGACTCGTCACTCTTTACCTCGCGGCCGTAACAACGGTCAATAATGGGGTGGTTTTTGCAAGAGAGTTTCACATACGTACTCACCAATCCCCACGTCGGTTTCCTCTCAAGTGGGGCGCCAAGCTACTATCATCGCCACGGGCTCAGGGTTGGGGCTCCCCACTGCCGCCTAGGCCACCCCTTTTCAATTCTCATGATGGGTGGAGTAGGATGCCACCTTAAGACAAATTCCCTTGGCTTACTTTAGCCATTTCTTTGTCTCGTGCGGAAGAAGAGTATATTAAAGAAGAAAAGAACTCTAGCGGATCTGGTTAGAACCCACCTGACATTGGGAAATATCTTTCAGGTCCTGGTTGGCATGACCATGATCCATCGTCAACTGAGTATCAGTTCACGATTGTGACTTAGTTTTATTCTCTCTACTTTTTGATGTAATAGATCATGTTGCTTAGGCTCAACCTACTTGTTTTGCTCCTAGGCCATTTTTGGGCTAGTTTAGCACTTGAGTTTGAGGCGTGCTTTCATACCACCTTCTTTTTGTGAATAATCTTGTATCATGATGCATGTTATTTTAAAATAAGATCTATTTGTATAAAAAAGTGTTTAAATTTGTAAACAATTATAAAGTTACTAATATGACCATTTAAGTCACTGGAATGTAGCCTCTCCAAGCGCATATAAGGATACCATGTTTAATAACAACTATCAATAATTTTATCACCTAGATTATCATAACTAACTATACATTCCTTTCTATTAACGAATAAATAAAATTGTGAAAACCCCCATTTTAACATTGACATTCGTTTACGCGTATTTATGTGTTTTTAACTATAAATAATCAATAATTTCATAGTTTTGTTGGTTGATAGGTGATATATGGTGTCATGAAGATTTAAACATGATCCTTACGCCAATAGGGGTGACATTGAAATGGAGACCTAGTCATGTCATTAATATAGTATGCCAATAATTGTGACACCCCAACCTTTATCTTTAACTCGGGTGATGCCGCCGACATTATTTGTCAAGAAAACGATGGCAAACATGCTTGATGTTAGGGTGAAGCACCTTGGAATTGTTTTATGACTTAAAAACCATATTCTATTAAGAAATCAATCTCGCCTAGATTGGTTGGGTTTGTTTGTGGTAATTTATTGTGATCCTCGTTCTAATAAGGGCAAAGCCGGAGTAGAGGTGGTCATCTCACTAACATAATGGTCGAGTGGTTACAAGATAAGCATGTTTGTTACCTTGCAACCCAAGTCCGATATATACCTTACTACTCATGTTAGACATACCTCTTCAATACATCTTCAAATTGATTCGACGACTCTAAATGAACCCTCATATTTAACTATAAACCTAACACTGGACCTTTTTTTGGTGGAAGTGATATTAATTGTGAAATAGGAGATGTTACTTTCATATTATGCGTCTCTTTAAGTGCTTGTACTATTTTCCCAATACAATATATAGTTTATTTGTAAAAGTAAACTTCTTGAGAAGAACAACATTAAAGTTGAAAACATTTTCCACGTTGTCAAAGCGAAGAAACTCATACGCGGATAGAAAATATGTATTACGCGAAACTAAGCCAAGCGCGTTCAGAAATAAATGAAAGCGGGGGAAAAAGCTATAAAAATAGCTGAACAATCTAATTATTTTGGGGGCAATAATGGCGGAAGAAATTAGCAGTGAGAAATCCACAGCGCAGGCAGTTTGGTTTAACCTACACAATTCTTCCAAAATATGGGATTGCGATAGCACTCTTTACGACTCGTTTGAATTGCAATCTTTTCGGTTCAGCTGAACAGAGCATTGACGGTGGTCTCGAGGTCGAGTCCCTCCTGCAACTCTCCTTTGCAAGCAAAATCTGGTGGATGCTTTCGTAGCTTCTCAGCTCGACGGAACGGGGAGCTCAATTACGAGCCATCGTCAAATTTGTTTCATTCTAAGCGTAAAATGTTGCATCTCGGTCGCTCAGGAAATTGGTCGGAGCATTTCAGAGGAAAACCGAAGAAAATAAAGCTTTAATGTAATTACGGCGTGTTTTTTCATGGGAGTTGTGGTCTTTTTCCATGTTAAAGATCTTGTCGAGGATTTCATCGTTGGCCATCACTGTGTTCTGGTTATATACAGTGACAAATAAAAGTTTGGGTTTTTCTTGTAAATTTAATTTACTTTAGATATTATTGTCCACTAAAGTTTAAGATTGGTATATGGGACCGCAAAAGAAACAATATAGAAAAATGTAAAAGAGAACAAAAATAGTTAACATGAAGTAATTTTTTTATTTTTTATTTATTTTTAGTTAATATAGAAAAATAGTTAAAATGTAAAAGAGAACAGATTACCACTATTCCTCCTCGAGCGGCAGACCAAGCCCAAACAAACCCACTACCAATTACACTCGAGATGAGAGAATTGACCTCGGGACCTATATGGGACGAACCCAAAGCCCTCAACCAACTATGCCACCGTTAGTGCTACACCTTTTACACCATCATTTGCATCGTTGGACCACAAACTATTCGATAACAAAGAAATGTTTTAAAATGGTAAAAGATAAAAAAAAAAATACGAGGGCCTCTCTTAATCGTGTTGCTTTAGAGAAATATGTATATATTTATGGAAGTGAAGAAATGTGCAATAGACATAAGGCCATGTGAATAATTGACTTTGTGATGTTTTATTGGTCTAGCATAAAGGTTTGAAGATGGTTCCATGCCCTCTTTCTATTAATAATACATGAAACTGTTGAAAGTGGGATGTAATTAACCTCGTGCACATTTCCTTGGGGACACATATTTAAAAATTTGTTGGCAAAGGTCAAACATTGCCCAAGGAAAGAGACTAAGCATCTTTGGTCTTCATAAGCCATGAATATTTGGAGAGGTCCAAGAGAGTCTATAAAGAGGCAAAGAACCATCCCCTTATCTCGCAATAAGGAGATCATATGAAAATCCTTGGTCTCTAACTCCAAAGAGAAAATTTGACAAAAACCGTACTCCCAAGGGTGTGTTGGTCAATCTAATGTGACATTAGTGGGAACAAACTTTGAGCCGAGTAAGGGAATCCTCATGTTCAGTAAGGTAGTTTTGGTTTTGGATATCCCATATGTTAGATGAACCCATTGTTGGAGTGAAGATAAAAGTTCGTGTAGTGTTGGAGGTTTGAGGTGAGCAACTCTTTAAGCTAAGACCATGTCAATTAGAGGTAGACTATGTAAAAATTATCAAACTTATGATTGCCAATGTTTATATCTCTCTTGGACATATCAAGAGCATCTACGAGGAATATATGTGATGGAGGCTTGTTAATTTATTAAGATCAATAAGATGAAGTAAGGAATAGGATCTTGCATATCAACAGAATGAACCCCATGATTTTCTTGTCCGGTAGAGAATCTAAAAGCAAGGTATGGATACCTAAGGCGACCGCTCTTGGAGCTACTCAATTGTTTGAGTTTGTGAGTCATTGTCACCACATGAAATATTACTAAATTAATAAGCGGAGTTGTGCTAGATTATGCACGAGATGATGGAATGAGAAACTAATCACTTGTCATGAATATATTTGAATAACATTGTGAAAACCACTCTCTATTGATGCGTAGTCTTCAACTTGAAGATATGTTCCCAAATATCACAATCATACAAGAGGTAAGTGTGATCAATGAATGAAAGAGGCGGATATTTGTCCAAATTTCTTGGAACTAGAAAAAAACTCATGCTTTTCAAGGGTGGTGAGAGCTACATATCCTTTATTTTGTTTGGCTTATATACATGGAATCAAGATATATCCTAATCCATATAAAGAGGGTCCGCATATAAACATATGAAGGGAATAGCTCAACCCTCTCACCACTGTAAATAAGAATAATGAGGACTACCTTATTTATAGAGATGTTAAAAACCATGACTTTTATTTTACCGAAATTAAACCCAATCTCATGAATATTGGAAAAGGAGGTTAATATATCAAGTTATTTTGAGAGTCCTCTCATTGAGTGAGAAATCAAAATTATCCTTGATCATATGCAAAAGGATAATTCTAATAGAGATTTTGAAATGTAGAGTCCGATAATGTAGGAGAGAGTAGGAAATTTTTTTAACACCTATGGTGCTCTAGATATCCTTTATCTTAGCGTCCCTTATTCCTAACTTGCCAATAATGGTCCTATAAAGTGTCATCATTAGTGAATCCACCAAGGGTTTAAACCCAAAGCCTCAAACATGTCAAATAGTGAAGACCGATGAGCTATATTAAATGCATTGTGAACATCCACAAAACAATAATATACTTCATGTTTATTTATCATGGCTTTCTCAATGAAAAATATCGAATTAAAACAATGGTTTCTCCTAAAACTTGATTTTCCTTTGTACCTATTGACATATGGATATCTAGAGGTGTGGAAATTATCTTAAGTAGACAAGTTATGCCCAACCATGATAGTGATTTAATTACTATGATCATACTTGTCTTCACTCTTATAGATGGAATGAATGATATGGAAAGTCATGGAAGGTGTAAAACCATAGGTTGCCATGTAGTTTAACATGACAACAATATGGACTACCTATACTTATGGGCTATATTTAAAATTTTCGTCTTTAAGGTTGTCCATGTTATGATATTTATTAGATCGGGGCTTAAGAACGACATGAAGGATACGACTATCAAAGTAGAACTTATGATGAGAAATTTTTGGGTTGAATCAAATGTTTGGTTGGTTATGATCATTGTATAGTCTAGAAGAGAGATCAGATATAGCACATAATGATTTCATAAGAAAGGTGACTTTCAATTAAAATTTGGGAGTGAAATAAAATTTGTTGAGGATAGTTTTGCACTTGTTCATGATAAAATTTCTATTTTTCTTCCTAATAATGCTTATTTAGAACCTATACATATATTTTGACAAAGAGGAGCTATGCATCACCATCCATCCATCCAACTATACATATAATTGACTTTTGTAATCTACCATCATCTATTTTGACCACTAGATTTCCTTTAAATAATGTTTCTCTCAGTTTACATTACCCACAAGAGCTGATGAGAACTTTGTTCACTTCACCTAGGCCCTTTGGTCTTCCACCCTAAAGACTTTTCGTTGTTCCATCCACACTTCTCATACTCCTAGGAATGCTTGTTATTCTTGTAATGTATGGTATGACTTTGAATGTAAAAATGGGTAAAAGGATGAGATATATTCCCAACCATCCTACCAACTATTGAAAGTGGGATGCAATTAACCTCGTGCATGTTTCCTTGGGGAAACATATTTAAAAATTTGTTGGCAAAGGTTAATCTTTGACCAAAGAAAGAGGCTAAGCATCTTTGGTCTTCACAAGCCATGAATGTTTGGACAGATCCAAGAGAGTCTATAAAGAGGCAAAAGAACTATCCCCTTATCTCACAATAAGGAGAACATATGCAAATCCTTGGTCTCGACTCCAAAGAGTGAATTTGACAAACACTATGCTCCCAAGGTTATGTTGGTCGATCTAATGTGAGACCTGATGGGAACAAGATTCGAGTTGAGTAAGGGAAGCATCATATTGCAAGGTAGTCGTGGTTTTGGATACCCCATGGGCTGGATGAACCCATTGTTGAAATGAAGATTAAATTCAATGTAGTGTTGGAGGTTTGAGGTGAGAAACTCTTTAAGCTAAGACCATGTCAATTAGACGTAGACTTTGTAAACTTTATCAAAATTATGATTTCCAATGTTTATATCTCTCTTGGACATATCAATAGCATCTACAAGGAATATATGTGAGGGAGGCTTGCTAATTTATTAAGATCGATAAGGTGAAGTAAGGAATAGGATCTTGCATATCAACATGAATCAACCCCATGATTTTCTTATCTCGGTAGAGAATCTAAAAGCAAGGTATGGATACCAAAAGTGATTGCTCTTGGAGCTACTCAATTGTTTGAGTCCATAAGTCATCGTCACCACATGAAATATTATGAAAGTAATAAGCAGAGTTGTGTTATATTATGCACGAGATGATGGAATGAGGAACTAATCGCTTGTCATGAATATATTTGGATAACATTGTGAAAAACACTCTCTATTGATTTGTAGTCTTCAACTTAAAGATATGTTCCGCAAATATCACTATTAGACAAGAGGTAAGTGTAACCAATGAATTAAAGAGGTGGATATTTGTCCAAATGTCCTAGAACTAGAGAAAGAAATAATGCTTTTCAAGGGTGGTGAGAGCTACATATCCTTTGTTTTGTTTGGCTTATATACCTGGAATCAATATAAATCCTAATCCAAATAAGAGGACCCCATATAAACATATGAAGGGGATGCCTCAACCCTCTCACCTCGTAAATAAGAATAATATGGATTACCTTATTTATAGAGATGTTAAAATCTGTGACTCTTATTTTACCTATATTAACTCGAAGATCATAAATATCGGAAAAGGAGGTTAATACATCAAGTTATTTCTAGAGACCTCTCACCGAGCGAGACATCAAAATTATGTTTGAGATCATATCGAAAAAGGATAATTCTAAGAGAGAATTTGAAATGTAGAGTATGAAAATGTAGGAGAGAGTAGGAAACATTTATTAACACTTATGGTACTCTATATATCCTTTGTCTTAACATCCTTTATTCCTAACTTGCCAATAATGGTCTTATAAAGTGTCATCATCAGTTAATCCACTAAGGGTTTAGACCCAAATCCTCAAGCATGTCAAATGGTGATGACCGATGAACTATATTAAATGCATTGTGAACATCAACAAAAAAATAATAAACTTCATGTTTCTTTTTCATGGCTTCCTCAATGAAAATACCAAAGTAAAATAGTGGTTCTTCCTAAAACTTGATTTTCCTTTGTACCTAATCCTCTTTGTCTCTTCCCATATGGACATATGGATATTTAGAGGTGTGAAAATTATCTTAGATAAGTTGTGTCCAACCATAATAGTGAGTTAATTAGTATGACCATAATTTTCTCTGCTCTTATAGATGGAATGAATGATATGGAAAGTCATGGAAGGTAGAAAACCATAAGTCGTCATGTAGTTTAACATGACAATAATATGGACTACCTATACTTATGGGCTATATTTAAAATTTTCATCTTTAAGGTTGTTCATGTTATGATATTTATTGGATTGGATCTTAAGGATGACACAAAGGATAAGACTATCAAAGTAGAAATTACAATGAGAAAGTTTTGGGTTGACTCGAATGTTTGATTGGTTATGAACATTGTATAGTCTAGAAGAGAGATCAGATATAGCACATAATGATTTCTTAGAAAATATGACTTTCAATAAAATTTTGGGAGTGAATTGAATTTTGTCAACTTGATATTTTTGCACTTGTTCAAGATATAATTCCTAATTTTCCTCCTCATAATGCTTATTTAAAACATGTACATATTTTTTGACAAGGATGAGCTATACATCATAATATGTGTGCTTACGTTATGATTTTTTTATATTGATTCATACCATGAATTGCAAGGATAATGAGCATTCCTAGGAGTGTGAGAAGTGTGGATATAACAAGGGAAATTATTTAGGGTGGAAGACCAAATGTCATAGGTGAAGTGAAGAGAGTGCTCATCAGCTCTTATGGGTAATATAAAATGAGAGATGCCTTATTTAAAGGAAATTTGTATACTACTTATCAAGTGGTGGTCAAAATGGATTATGGTAGATTACAAAGTTCAACTATGATAGAATAGGCAAGAGAGAAACCAATTATGACCTGAAAAGATAAAATACCATGTTAAGTACGAAGAAATGACATGTGGAAGATACCCGAAGGCCTTTATTTCTAATAAAAGAGATATGTTAACTAGAATGCAATCCACAATAGAATATTTAATAGGACGAGGGAATCAAATATACCCAATGGAGCATAGAGAAGGACCATTTCCATTAAGGACGATCAATTCATGAGCATCTACCAAGTTAAAATAAGTGTTTTCCATAAGGAGTGATTATTTTATCGATGAAGTTTAGTGTCAAACATCGCCTTAATATTCAATTTCTTGAGTAAGAAATGGATTTTAATAGAGGTTGTTCTTTGTATAATGCACACAACATGCATTGAAGTATTCTATAAGAACATCCCCAAGAGCCATTTTTTTTTTTAATTTTAGGTTGTAAGTTTGGGAAGGGAAACGTTGGCGAGGGTCATTCAGTATCCTCCACTTTAGTTCAATTATATCGAATCTAGGGTGACATCCAAGGCTATCTGTTATAGGTAAAAGGATGAGATATGTTCTAGCCATTCTACAAGATAAGTTAAAACAAATAACATTTGAATATTTCAAAAATGTAGGAAAACTAAAATACTTTAACCACATATAAATCATTAACTTAAACACATAACATAGATGAATGAATTTGACTAACTTACTTAAAAATTATTTGATTTATCCATATACAAAATGAAGGGAATGAAAATACCAAAAATGTCCCTCTCGCTTGGGTGAGAGTGGCCATTGCCCTCTCCCTTAGATTTGGTGTGAAACTAATCAAGAATGATCAACATAAGTATTCAACAACTCCACTTCTATTAACTCGATGCATTTTACAAAGTATATGATATCTACCGATAAAATTTTACAAGCTCGTTTCCAAGTTTACAAAAAGTGTTTATAAACTATTGGGAATCTAAAAAAATCAACCCTCATTAATGAAAAACTAACTTCGCATTCATGGTGGCTTTATTGAATTCAAATTCATATTGAAACCTGAAATATAAATATAACCTTGTTGATCGAAAAGTAGATGTCATTACAAGAATCCTATTACAAAACAATTGTGAATTATTTAGTTTGAAACTTGCACTAGGAATTCTCACTCAAAAGGAAGGAGACTGCCCTTATTTTTTCTTCTTCGCGTTAGTCTACCATGTGTTCTAATCAAGAATCTTCCTTTATGATCTATAAAATCCTTTATTATTCAAATATCCGAGTGGCTTTGTGGTGAGCGTTGGAGTAGTGAATCCATTGATTTCTAATTGTAGTCTTGAGCCCATGAGAAAGAGTCATGTGATTTTTATTGGGAGTCATGCACTTCCTTTGAAAGTCCTATGTTTTTTTGGGATTCTTGCACTTTTCATCCTTCCAATTTGAAGCTAAACAATAAAATCTAGAGCTCATGAATTGGTCAAATTTAAATATTTTGATTGAGGTATTGCTTGTTGCACTTTTTATCTCCTGTTTTTTCATGACCAAACATATTTTCCATAAGAACAGTTATGAGTATAGGCAATAAACAAGTCATAATGCTATGAAGGTTAATTCATTATACATGTACCATAATTAATCTTTAAAAGAGACAAAAGTACTTGCAAACATAATTAAGCGTGTATCAAACTTACTCAAAATTGAGGAATCAACCCTTTATTAAGATGATATATTTCAAGTCTCATCAGTCCCCCAACCTTAAGATCTTGTAGGACCCTATATAAGTTTCCTATCTTCCCCTGTTCATTATTTCCACAATTTTGCAACAATCATAATTATGGGTGTGTGTTCCATGTCTTATACTCTAGAGTTGTATAACCATAGTTTGATATGACCCATTTTTTCCATTTTTCAAAGTCCTTATTAGATTGTTGTTCTTAGGAATTCCATGATGGTATTGGTGCCCAAACTAGTGGTGGTCGTGTAATGCATCACATGATCCACTCATGCTCAAGTATTCTAATTATAATACCTAACTTTTGTGCTTTTCTATAGGCCCAATTTCAATTATTTGGGAAGATTACTTCCCATTTTTTATATTTTCTAATAACTCATTCCATATTTTCCGAATGTTGCATAGGTTATTAAGAATGGATAATTTTCAAATTCCTTGATGGATTCTTCCGGCCTCGCCACATAATTCTCTTTGAACTAAGGAATGTGTGCTTGGGATCTAAAGGCGAGGATCATTTTTTTGGGGCATGGAAAGTCATGCCTCATAAGGAAAGTTGCAGTGTTCTTGAGAAAATGGAATAAACCTTTGTTATATTTTTAGACTCATTCTCCTCCTCAGACCCCTATAAGTGTATGCCTCGTCTTTCGCCTACAATTTGCTTGGTTTCGTGCTAACATTGAAGACTATACTTTCATTGAGCTCAACTTGATCCCTTGAATTTGAAGTGTATTGGATTTGCATTTGGTTTTGGAACAAACAGCATCAGTCTTTGCATCAAGGGTCCTTTGAGCTTGATATCATTTTGCATCATGGATCGTGTATTGAGTAAATTATTGTGATTCATACTTGCTTTCATCTGGCATCTAATTTCAAGGATCACTCGAGTTTGCATCTTCCCTTGACTCGCGCACCATTTTGCTTCGCATGCAATGGTTAAACATTGCATTGGTCGACTCTCCAAATGACTAGATGATGTAGGCTACACGTGTCCCCATGCCTCGACATATGGGTTGGCATCTCTTCCAACTTGTCCTCAATGGTAATCCATGAATTCAAATCCATTAGCTCAAGTCAATAAATTATAATCTTCACAGTGATCAACCAAATAATAATCTTCCAAGTGATCACCCAAATTATTATCTTCATACCGAAACATTCCCTTTTAAATCCTTGGATGAGCTAGAAGATTGAAGGACCAAGACATGCACACAAAATAAAAAATTCTCTCTTGTCAATGCCTCAAACATTAATTACACTTTAATAGCCATTTCCAAATACGAGTCTCGATAATTTTGCCTCGACACACATTAAAGGGTTCAATGAGATGTCAAAGTTTTGCATCGGCCGATCATTGACAAACAACATTGTCATGACTTGTTGATGAAGGGAACTCTTAATCATTACAGAGATAACCTAGTTGAAAGCATGCATGAAATCAACAATATAAGGAATGCTAAACTTAGAGTTTTTGTATCTAACATGTGTAGAGTTTGGGATTCAAATGTGTGTGAGTTTCCCTACAAAGTATTCATCGATCATACCTTGTTTTAAGAGATATCACCAAAGTACAAAGTGCTTTGACGACATTGCACACCACACCCCCTTTCTCTTTCAAATGATTGACACAAATGACACATGTTTCATATATGCTTGGTTGGAAGAAAGAGGATTTTTGCATAGCTTCCTCCAACAATTTTTCCACCCCTAGACTTTTCCTCCTCAATTTCTTTTATTAACATCCCTCTTCCTCTTTCAATGTTAATCTTTCGAGTTTAACTTCTTCGACACATCCCCTTCAACATTTTCATCACACATTTCACGACATTCAATTGCTAATAGAATAAAGTTTTCTTTTTGCAAAACTTTGGACAAGTCACTTTCTTATTATGAGAGTGATAAGTTCCTCTACTATTTTTGCAAATACAATATATAGTTTTTTGGTAAACAAAATTCTTAATAAGAAGAACAATATTGAAGTCGAAAACGTTTTTCACGTTGTCAAACAATTTGTCGTGAAGAAACTGATACGCGGATAGAAAATAGGTATCACGCGAAACTGGGCCAGCGGGTTCATAAATGAATGAAAGGAGGAAAAAGAGGAAGCAATAAAAACATCTAACAATCCAATTATTTTGGGGGCAATAATGGCGGAATAAATTACAGGCGAGAAATCCACGGCACATGCTACTTGCTTTGACCTGCGCATTTCTTCCGAAATATGGAATTCTGATGGCACTCTTTACGACTCGTTTGAATTGCGATCTCGTTCATTTCACGAGAATGGAACTCATTTAAGTCCCAAACAAATGAATTATATTTCACGAGAATGGAACTCATTTAAAGAAGCCAAAAAAAATTGAAATTATTCATGATAGAAAATCTAACAAATTACAAATTAACATAAATTCACAACTAATGATTACGATTTGTATTTAATGAGTATATGATATATTTGAAATATTATTAGAAATTGCACCCTATTCTCCTTGAAATTTTTGCTTTAAACTATTAAAGATTGTTTATTACGTTTCTCCATTTATTAATTATTGGTGCAAATCAAATATTGTTTGTGTGTTTTGTCTTCTTTCAATGACTCTTCCCACTACTTATTTCGTAGAGAACTCACTCTTTTTTCTTTTCTCTTATGTTCTTTATGAAAGGAGCAATGTCGGTGCTTCATGCACCTTTGGAAACCCACCAACTCTCTTTGTTCATTTTTTAGTCTTTTTAAGTTAGGGTGCAATCATTCCCTTCTCCTTGAAATTTTTGCTTTAAACTATTAAAGCTCGGTGTACACTAATTTGGTTCTAATTTGAATTCAATTGTACATAATTACTAGTGTGTTATAGTTCATCTAACAAAAGAGGTTATCCAAACAAAAATAAATCACAAGTGAATATAAGATTGATCAATAAATTGTTAGAAAAATTATCTTTGTTTGAGTTATCATTCTATTATCGACCACTATTATGCAACCCCATATGAGGAAGTTTTTATTTATGTAAATGAAATTTATTGTTTTCTTGACATCTTTTTTTCCACATAAGGTCATGGTAAATAAAAATCCATCCATTGCAATGGTCATTGGTGGCAAGACATCAATACATGTGATGCTTGCCATGATCTTTCCCTTGTTTGGTCTACACCATCACCATCTATCTAGGTGAATTTCAAGGGTGATACATAATGAAAAAAAAAACATCTAAACATGTTTGATAATGAAATTATAAATATTATCTTTTAGTTTTAGAATTCACCACTATATGCATTCATTATTGGGTGTTATATAGTGTTTGGGAGAACTTTGGCTATGCTTAGGTTTTTCATGCTTTCGCTTGCCATAAGATCTGCGCGAAGTGTGCCTACTCACTTTCTTAGGGTTATCCCGACGGTCCTATCATAGTGAAACCCAACTATTTTCTTGCCACTAAGGTGGTAATTTGCCTTTAAATGGTTGCCTCTCCTTTCATTGCAACAACTATTCAGAATCGAAGGTGGAAATGGCTCTAAGTGCGTGCAAAAGTTTGTTCCAAAATTTTACGATGAGGTATGGACTCTAAATCCTCCTCGGATGTTGTTATTTCTTTTGAAAGTTTAGACCTTGTGGTCAAGTGGTATCAAAACAATTGCCTTATTGCTTATTTCGTGGTCACATTCCCTCAAAAGCCTACCTTCAGAACTAGATTAAAAACCATTGGGAGTCTAATGGTATCTTAGTTTTAGGTATCCGTAACCTCACTAAGGGGTTTTATCTTTTCTCTTTCTGAGCCTTCTCAGCTTCAAGCCCTCCTTCTTAAGGTGACTTGTTGGTATTTCTGGGGAATACCTTGTTAGTGCTTTCTCGGTGGACTCTAGAATTTAGCCCCACTAGCTAGGTCTCTTTAAAAAATTTGTTTGGATTGAACTTCCCGGCCTTCCTATTCATCTCTGGTCCTTTTTGACAAAGATTGTGAAACCCATTGGCAAGGTGATTTTCCATGAACAAGAGTGATTTTTCACTCATCCTAACAAGCGTGTGTGTGTTGAAGTTGACCTTGTGAAATATATGTAGGACAACCTAGATATTCAAGTTGGGTCCCTACGTATCTCTCAAAAGGTGGTTTATTTTAATCTCCCCAACACATATTTTCGTTGTCAAGCCCCAGAACAACACATTCAAGATTGTATGCTACTAGCTCGTTCTAAGCCAACAAAGTGATGCAACCCACGGTTTCCAAGACCAAGGTTAACCCTCCAACTGATGGTTGGATTATAGTAGGGAATAAAAGGGCTCGTGTGAAACTCTCTCAAGAGGTTCCATCTACCCCCTCTCCTTCCCCTTCATCGTCCAAGGATGAGTCGGGCTCGGAACCACTCCACCCATCGGTTTCCATTCCTTCCAAACCCTCACAGACCAGGTTTTTCTTTCAAGTTATGAGAATTCTGGGAATCTTTCTTCAACCTCTCTTCTCTACATTGCTCTCACAATCTAGCCCGAGAGGTTTCCTACAGTGTGCGAGGGGATAATGGGGCCAAACACTACTCCATTCAAGTTGAGCTTCCTGATTTAGACCAGATTCCACTTGCCAATAATTTTTCCATTCTCGGCTCGGAGGATGGAATTGCAGATGTACAGGGGGAGTTTGATATGTTTGATTTTTCATGAATTTCATCTCATGGAATGTTTGGGGTCTGACAGAGCCTCTCGAAAATTCTCTGTTCATTTAGCTTGCCAGCGTATTGACAATTTAGATATTATTTGTTTATAAGAAATTAAAATTTCTAGTTTTTTGCTTCAGAATACTCTAACTTGTATTGCCCCATATTTTACGCATTTTCATACGCAACACATTGATGGTAAAGGTGGTGCTATAATTTCCATCGCCAAATTTTTGGCCTTGATCACTGCCTCGCCATGATCTTGCTAATCGGGTCATGTGGGTGATTATGGCTATTAATGATCTTACTTTTGGTATTCTTAATGTTTATGCCCCTAATGATGGCTCAGAAAGAATAGCTTTATGGAAATGGTTAGGTGATAAATTATTGCTCACTTATTGGTTAGTGTGTGGCAACTTTAATATGATAGAGCATCCAAATGATAAATGTGGTGCCCTTCCTATGTGTTGGTGTGTCGACGAGCGTGCGGCTTAGTATTTCTTTAAAATCCGTTGGGGACTTTCCGATCCGTTTCTCAGACAACGGAAGGAATTTAAAGCCCAATCTTGGTATACTTGGACCAATCTTCGAGAAGGATATGATCGGGTTTTAAAAAGACTCGACTGTGCACTTCTTTCATAGTAGATTTTTTTAACACACAAGGCTCCTTCACTGTCAAGGTGTGGTCTGATGTGCTTTTGTCAGATCACCACCTAATTACATTTAAGGTTGTTTCGCAAGGGGAATTTCAAGGTTCTCACTAATTAATTATTTCGTAATGTTTCTCTACTGAGTCACCTTGGTGTGTTCCTTCTCAGGTTTGGAACACATCACCACATCCATCATTCGTTCGCTATCTGGATCTCATGGTGGGAAGCGGTGATTCAACGCACTACTGATTTCTTTGTTGTTTTAGATAGTAGGTGGCCTAAGTCTGTAAGTGAGCCATCTCAGCTCTGCACAAATAATTCAGATGGATCTCACTATTATTTGAGGCCAATCCTTTTGATATTCCTCTCAGATTCAGGTCGCTGAAACTCGACACAAGCTCAAGCTCATCGAGTCTCATTTGGCCCATGGTGCTTAGATCCGATCGAGGCTACATTGGCTCAAGGTGGGAGACAAAGCCTCTAAAATATTTTTCAAATCCTCTAAGCCAAGCATGCCCATCATCAAATCAAAGTTATCTATGATTCGCATCAACGGCTCACGGAGCTACCAAAGATCACAAATGCTTTTGTCGAGCACTATCGTCTGAGTCTTTCAAGCTCAAGAGGTTTCGATTGAGCGAGTTGTTGCCTTACAAAGATGTATTGATGTGGTTCCTAATAAGCTTTCCCCTAGAGAGTGGGCCCACTGCAATGCTCCTATCACCTTGGAGGAACTCCATACTACCTGTTTTTCTTATTCTATGAAAAATCCCGATTTGGATGATTTCCTATACAAATTTTACAAAGTTACTTGGTCTTTTGTGGGACCGATCTGCTTCATGTCTATAATGAAGCTATCAATTCAATTCTCTTCATGGAGTTTCATCAATCAAGGCAACATCAAGTTCATCCCTAAAGTTGGTGACCCAAAGCAGATGAATAATTGATGACCCATCACCCTGCTAAATGTTTCTTATAAAATTCTTGCCAAGGCCTTGGCTCTTCGCATAGTAGATATGTTGCCCAAAATTTTTCGTCCTGAACAAATTAGTTTTGTTAAAGGTCAATATATTCTTGATAATCTTATAGCTATGTGGGAAGGCATGGAATGGGCTAAGGTGTCTCGCAGAGGCCATTTATTTCTCAAAATTGACTTCGAGAAGGCTTATGATTGTATTGAATGGCCATTTATTTTGGCTATGCTCAAAGCCCTTGAATTTGGTAATTTCTTTAGGTCATAAATCAATAATCTGCTTTCAAATGCCTCGGATCACCTTACCATCAATGGCTATCAGTCCACTACTATTGGCCTCTTTCGTTCTATCAGAAAGGGGTGTTTACTTATGCCAACCTTATTTGTTTTAGTTGTTGATGCTTTAGGGTATCTTATTACTCATCATGTTGATCAAGGTCACATTCGGGGGATTTTCCTTCCTGATCATATGACGCAACTCATTAATGGTCACTTTGTTGACGATTCCTTCCTTACCATTTCTGAGTCAGAACAAAATGTTGCCAAGGTTTTTGATTGCCTTGATACGTTCTGTCTTGCCTCTGGATCCAACATTCAAATGACTAAGACATTGGGTTACTGACAAAGTTGCTTACTTGTCATGGAATGGTTAAAATTACCCTTGGAGATGGATTGGTGAGGAGATCAATTCAAATTTTTGGGCATTCCTTTGCCTTTGACATTGACTTCGCCATGTTGCTAGTATGTTATTAACAGAGTGGAGCATAATTTTTCCTGGTAGTCTTCTAAACGACTCTCCCTAGCTAGTAAATTCCAAGTTTGTACTAATATTCTCGCCACCACCCATGTGTATTACTTTGTGTGTTGGTGCCCTTCTCACACGTTGTTCACCAAACTTGCCAAGTTTTTGAGGGAATTTCTTTTGTGTAAAAGTTTTGGCTCAACTTGGATTTCTGAGAGAGTCCCGAGATGTTTGTTATCTCCTTCATGATCAAGGTGGTATGGGAATCATTGATGTCTACTAAAGAAATCATGGCTTTATGTTCTAAATGGGTGGTTCATTGTTTTTGGGAGGTCAGGCTTGGAAAATCTTGCTGCGACATTGCATTGCGTCTGGAGCTCCGTATGGAAAGAAATGTTGGAATAATATAGGGTTGCATACCCTTCTTATTACTAAAGCTCCGTTAAAATTACTAGCACTTTTATTGTTAAAAGTATGTAGAAATCCTTTTGAGACAATCAAGCCATTGATGCACTGGATCAATGATGGTTTTCGCACAGGGCTCTCTTTTAATTCTTTGAATCGTGGTCTCCCATCATCCATCATCACTGATGATAATCTTCTGCTTGCAGAAACTCCTGGCAACAAAGATCTCAGGATATCTCATAAAGGAATTCTTACCATTCGGAATTTGGTTACCCATAGAGATTGGGTGCCTTGGATCGAGCTTAAGTTGAAATTCAATCTTGCCAATTCGGACCTCCCATCGATTTGTAAAATTTAGGAACTTATGCCCAATGTTATGCTCCACAAGCTGAGGCTTAAACCTCTGGAGGCTTGGTGGCGTGATTGGCGGGAACAAGGAAATTGCTTTCCTTCGCTACAATGCTAGAATTATATATCATTTTTTGAGCCCGCTTTAGCCTACCATTGAAAAACTCAATGCCCGATTGGGTTTACAATCTGTGCATTCCACTTGGCTTTGTCGGTTTTCCGTACTTGGAATTCTCTTCTTGAGCCCAAAGTTAATCAATTCCTTTGGTGTCTTTGTCTATCAAGGTTTTCTTGTGGGTGAATGTCTCAGTCATATCAACATCCCTAACCCTAAATGCCCCTTTTGTTTCCACTGAATCGTTTAAACACTTGTTTTGGTCATGTCCTCGCACTTAGGCTATATGGACTTGGATTCATTCTTTATTCCAGCCCTACCATCCCGAATTCTTTCATTGACGTCTGGCTTTATTTGGAGATTTTAGTCCTTGGCCACATTATATTGATACTCTATGGCAATTGTTTTGAGCTTGTATTCTTTTTCATATTTGGAAAGCTCGCAATGCTTTAATATTCCAGCATGATCAATCTGTTGCTTTATTTTCCACTAATGACAAAGTGGTTATATTGTCTACTATGTGCATACAGATTCAAGCTCAAGCGGAGAAGGTTTCCCTAAAGTTCGCTCATTTATAGGAGCTTATTGCACACTGAGGGAGTGCGTCATGCACTATGAGTCGGTATGCCGGATCCTTTGGCACCGCCACCTCGGCCATCACCGCCTCGATGACCGCCCACCAACAGGACCGTGTCATAGAAGCCGCTCATGCATCCACCGTTCTACCTCTCCTCGAGGCCGCTCTTAGCTTTGTCATCATCCGGACTCGGGCTAGAGCCTGCCTCCGAGGGGGAAGGGTTGTTGCTAGTTCTCCGCGGGTGGGCTCTCTGTTGCCAGACATGCAGACCATAATCAGTTCTTTGTCCCCTGGATGGGGAATTATTGTTCCTTTACAGATGCAAATGCTAGACCATGATAGTTGGCAGGTGAATCCTCCCTCAGCCGAGCCGAACAGTGGAGTGTTTATCCCTCCCTGAGACAACCCTCCTCCGGTGTTGCGGGCCATGCTTAATTTTTGTTGGTGTGATTTATTTCATGTGTTCTCTACTTGCCCTCTAGGCATTTTGATGTAGCCCACGTGGCATTTTCTTGTAGCCTTTTTGGTGTTTTGTTGTTGCCTTCGTGGCATTTTGTGGGACCGTGAGTTTTTAGGTCACCCCTTGCTAATGTAACTCTCTTTATTTTAAATTAATATAAAGGGTAGTTCCAATAGTAATTATTGGGTGTTTCCTTTATGCTACTACTCCTATTTACACCAATATAACAAGACAAAAATATAAATAAAAACTATTCCATGTATGATTACACGTGTTATATACCACCTTACTAAAATAATGTCTCCATGGTATAATCTCCACTATTCGCAAGAAATTTCCTCTCATAATAGTGTCCAAATTAAAACCCTCGGCATGGATGGAGGGTACAAGAACAATGCAAAGTGCTCCCATCAACAAGGCCACAACAAAAGGAACAATTCTCTTAATTGACGGGATTGCATGGCTTTCTTGATTATAGTTGGCTTTGGTAAAACTTTGGACGAGTTAATTTCATATTATGTCTATTTTTCACAATATAATATTTAGTTTCTTGATAAGAAGAAGAATAGTCAAAGTCAAATCCATTTTTCACGTTGTCAAACCATTTAACGCGAAGAAAATGATCCGCGGATTTAACCTGCGAATCACGGAAAAATAGACGACCGCATTAAACCAAGAAAACAGAGGAAGGAAAAAGCTATTAAAACAGCTGAACAATCTAATCATTTTTGTGCCCAATCATGGCGGAACAAGTTACAGACAAGAAATCAAAAGCACATGTCACCTGGTTTGATCAGCAAAATTCTTCCAAATCAAATTCGGATTACAAAATATGGGATTGCGAGAGCACGCTGTACGACTCCTTCGAATTGCGATCTTTCACATTTCAGCTGAACAGAGCATTGGCGGTGGTCTCGAGGTCGAATCCCTCCTCTACCTCTCCTTATCAAGCAAAAGCCGGTGGATGCTTTCGTAGCTTCTCAGCTCGACAGAACGCAGACTTGAATTATGATCTCTCATCGAATTTGCTTGGTACTGGTATTAAGCGTAAAAGCGTTGCGTCTTATTTGCTCAGTAAATTTGTCCGAGCATTTCAGAGGAAGATCAGAGCTCTCTGTTTTTGACATGGAAGAAAATTTCTCTCTTCCATGAGTGTGTTGTGGTTTTCAACATGTAAATATAGCCAATAAAAATAAATAAACTGACTGTTCGACCTTTTTTTTATAGTATAAATGGAACATAGATGTCCATGTCTATGTAAAATTATTGGTTTTTCATCAAAATAAAAATAAATGGAACAACTTTAGCTGTTCACTTAGGTTATATAATTGGTAGAATATTAATTAAATTTATTGTACTTCTATCATTTTATTAATATGATATATTTTTGTCATAAAAATATGGTCATGTAGACACGGCTGAATTTTCAAATTATCAATGTTTGTCAAATCAAAATTTGTTGACGGTTTAATTATTTTCAGTCGCTGTAAATTCCAATATTTTCTTTATGGTTTGTTCACATACACATAAAAAGTTGTATATTAAGAACTATAAAAAAATTATATAGTTTTCTAAAGTTTCAACTTGTCATTGTCTAGAGTTGCCTAAAATTTTCACTATTAATATACGATTAAAATAAAAAAGGTCCCACAACTCTTTGTCAATTCCAGTGCTTGCATGTAGATGTAGATATGGAGATTCATTCTACATAAATAATGTAGTACAATTAACCACATACATTGTAATGAAAGATATTAAGAGATATAATCTCTAAAATTAGATTTAATTGTATAAGAAAATATTCTTGGAACATAGATGATTGATAAGAAAGGGTTTTAAAAAATAATTTGATTTTTCATAATATTGGAGATAGTCATCAAAAGTGACAAAATAGTGTTGGTTCAAATAATAAGGCCAAGAAGACTCATGAAAATTTGCGTGATCATTTGGAACATTATGGCCAAGGCCTTAAAATTGACCAAATTTATGGGGTACATTTCTAGTAACTTTAGATTTTTCTAAATCTAACTTGACGACCATCACGTTCCCTTACTCTTGAACTCCAAAAACCTTGCTCACTAACTTCCCAAATTTTGTATGGATCCCTACAAAATTGTTCTTCTTCCATATAATTCTAATGTGACAACGAAACATTGCCAAAATGCAATAATAACTAGTAGATGTTCTAAGGAGCTTATGTTATCCCTCTATTATTATTAGACCCCTTGTGAGAACAATTATTTCAAGACAACACACCAAGAATGATGTAGTTTAATATGCAATATGCAATACCCAATATTTGGTCCTATGGTTCAAAAAATCTATTTTTCGACAATTATTATAGGGTGTACAATGAGGACATGAAGTTTCAAAGTTTGTTTATTATATACACAATTTATAGTGTCAATAATTGTGAAACATTGGACAAAAAAAGAGAGGAGATATGCCGAGATTGGATAGAACAAAATCATTACCTTTGGCGAATCCTTCTAAAATTGGCCTTCGATAAACAATTCATCCTTTTCATTTGAGAGGACCATTGATTTTTGAGCTCACATGTTCACTAAATATTTTAAAGATAATTCACTAATGATAATTCTTCATGGGGGAAGCTTGACACTATGTGTGATTGTCAACTCTGAAATTTCAATGGTTTTAATAGTTGAGATTTATAACCATGAGCCTTTTATGAAGTCTTACTATGTAATGCTAAAGGAGGGTATAAGTTAAATTGTTGACTTTAACTGTTTATATGCATTATACAATTAAAATATTAAACTGCACTCGACTACTTTTTTGTAGGCCAAGTGAGTCGAGAGGAAATGATCGTGACTTTAGATGACGTTTGAATTAGGGAAAACATTACAACTAAATGCGAGGTAAATATTGTGCATCATACCACATCATCCAACACTACAACAAATGATGTCGGAGCATCGAACACAATGACTAAAACATGACCTAGTATTGGAATTATTATTTTTAAAATGATTTTTTATTTACGGGTAAGTGCACCAAGTTGGGGGGCCAAAAAGCGGACAAGAAAGTGAAAATGAGCAAAACACGATTGTGTTATGTTTTCTTTGGTTCGGTAATTCACGAACCTAAAACATGTACGTGTTTCTAGTGCTATGAAACGCGTACGCGTTTTGAGCTATATGAAGTTTAGGATGGCCTGAAGGAGCCATATTTACTAAAATAAATGTTAAGTATAAGATTTTTTTGATAGTTATAATCTCAAAGATAGTTTTTCAAAATCTAATCTGGTCAGTACTTACTCATTTTCAAAATTTCAGCAATGACATAAAACTTTCAGGCCATATGTAATGTAGTTGGTCTTTGTTTTGGTAAAACATATAGTCATTTTGTAGGTTTTTTGACCTTCTAGACTGGATTTTGGCCCTGCCACTGCTTAAATTGGTACTAATTTTGAAATTTGGTCCATAATTCACTTTAGTGACCACGAATCAGCTCTATGATACTTGTCTACTTACTAAAATGAGACCCTCACTTTATAGATAGATGATTGCTCCCTAAATGGGATTCTTGTCCTATGACAAAAATGAGGTGATTGTAATGTGCCTCCTCAAGGTTTGATCACACTACTAGGTGTTGAATGATTTTTTATGAATAGTACTAAGTGAATTACATCAAGTGAACTCAGATGATTGCTCATTCTTAGAAACATGGTGCTCCATATAAAGATCATTTCTTCACCTTTCCTGACTAAAATCATCCTTTCATGGAATCAAATTCAAGATTCTCATACATGTATTTGCTTATATGTATCTCATGGAGATAGACAATGCCTTAATACTTCACACATGATGGTCCTGGATACCTCGGTGGCATGACTAGCTCATTTTAGCTTGTTCTTTGGAGAGATTTGGGTACAATGACAAAGTCAGGATATGATGATCATCAAGTCACTCCTTGAGATCCACATTTCACCTTTAAATATGATGAATCCTTCATAATTCAATTTATTGACCAAGATGAAACCGGGTGTAAGAATGATTATGGTACATGGACACTTTTTTTCTCAAGTTGCTCCTCATGGAAATGAGTTTCCTCCTCCAGATAGGGGATGAATCCTTGAATGAAATTTGAGTATGAGTTACACATTTTTTACCTCCATACTTCACTGAAACATGATAAATCACATTTTATGATCAATGGAACTATTCTAAAAATCTAAGTCTACTTGCAACTCAAAATTTAGGTCCTATTTCATTTTGAACTTAGAGGGGCAACTGAAGAGTTTTCCTAAAGAAATATTTAAGCCTTGAATAAATGTTGATTATTCCACCTTATAGAGTATTATAATATCCTTCCAATTCCTATTTTTTTTCATCCTAAGTCTTTCCATAACTCCTGGAATCATCCAGAGAAGTCAACTTTTACCATTTTAGCTTTCATCCTGAAAACTTGGTCTTAAACAAATTGCTCTTGAATGAGATTTTTATTTCCTAAACTTTCCTAAATTTACTTAGACATCTTCAATTCTCTCTAAAATCACCCTTAGATGCTTTATATTTTCTCTAAAAACTTTTAAGGGTGTTCAATTAGCTACAAAATGGCTACAAAATGGCCTTTTAAGCCTTCGGAGGAAGTAGTCTCTCATCAAAAATAAATGAGTTGATCGATCACCTTAGACATTATTCCCTACACACTAAAACACATTGAATTATCTTATTAGGAATTTCCTTTGGGTCAGGGTTTATGATTTAGGTTTTAGGGTTTAGGGTTTAGGGCTCAGGGTTTAGGATTTAAGACTCAGGGTTTATGGTTTAGAGTTTAGGGATCATGGTTCAAGTTTTAGGGTTTAGAGATCAAGGTTTAGAGTTCATGGTTTAGGGTTTATGGTTTATGGTTTATACTTTAGGGTTTAGACTTTAGGTTTTATGGCTCAGGGTTAAGGGTTGAGGGTTCAAGATTTAGGGTTTAGGGCTCAGGGTTCATGGTTTAGGTTTCATAGTTTAGGGTTTAGTGTTTAAGATTTAGGGTTTAGGGTTTAGTGTTTAGGATTTAGGGTTTATGGTTTAGGGTTTAAGGTTTAGGGTTTAAGGTTTAGGGTTTAGGGATTCAATGTTTATGGTTTAGGGTTTAGGGTTTAGGATTTGTGGTTTAGGGTTTAGGTTTTAGGGATCAATATTTAGGGTTTGGATTTTAAGGTTTAGGATTTAGGGTTTAGGGATTAGGATTTAGGGTTCAAGGTTTAGGGTTTAGGGTTTAGGTTTTTGGGCTCAAGGTTCAAGGTTTATGGTTTAGGGTTTAAGGTTTATGGCTCAAAGTTCGGGTTTAAGGTTTATGGTTTATGGTTTATGGTTTATGGTTTAGGTGTATAGTTCAAGGTTTAGGGTTTAGGGTTTATGATTCAATGTTTAGGGTTTAGGGGTTAAGGTTTAGTTTTTAGGGTTTATGGTTTAACATTTAGGGCTCATGGTTTAGGGTTTAGGGCTTAGGGCTTAGGGTTTAGGGTTTAAGACTCAGGGTTTAGGGTTTAGGATTTAGTGTTAAGGGCTCATGGTTCAGGTTTTATGGTTTAGGGCTCGGGGTTTAGAGTTCACAGGTTAGGGTTTATGGTTTAGGGTTTAGAGTTTAAGGTTTATGGGTCATGGTTAAGGGTTGAGGGTTTAGGATTTAGGGTTTAGGGTTTAGGGTTTAGGGTTCAAGGTTTAGGTTTCATAGTTTATGATTTAGGGTTTAGGGTTTAGGGTTTTTTGTTTAGGATTTAGGGTTTAGGGATTCAATGTTTATGGTTTAGGGCTTTTGTTTAGGTTTAGGGTTTAGGTTTTAGGGATCAATATTTAGGGTTTGGATTTTAGGGTTTAAGGCTTAGGGTTCAAGGTTCAAGGTTTAGGATTTAGGGTTTAGGGTTTAAGGTTTATGGCTAAGGGTTTAGGTTTTTGGGCTTAGAGTTCAAGGTTTAGGGTTTAGGGTTTAGGGCTCATAGTTCATGGTTTAAGGTTTAGGGTTTAGGGTTTAGGTCATAGAGTTCAAGGTTTAGGGTTTAAGGTTTAGGATTTAGGGTTTAGGGTCAAGGTTTAGGGTTTAGGATTTAGTTTTTAGGGTTTAGGATTAGGGTTTAGCATTTAGGGCTCATGGTTAATGGTTTAGGGTTTAGGGTTTAGGACGTAGGGCTTAAGGCTTAGGGTTTAGGGTTTAAGGCTCTCGGGTAAGGGATGTATATTTAAGGTTTAGAGTTTAGGGCATATGGTTTAGGGTTTAGGGTTCTGGTGCGATTCGGGGTTTATGGCTTAGGGTTCGTGGTTTGGAGGTACAGTTTAAGGTTTAGGGTTTAGAACTTAGGGCTCTGGATTTAGGGTTTAGGGTTTAGGGCTCAGGGTTCAAGGTTTAGGGTTTAGGGTTTAGGGTTTAGGATTTAGTGTTTAGGGTTTATTATTTTAATATTAGTGTTTAGGGTTTAGGGCTCAGGGTTAAGGGTTTAGGGTTTAGGTAGCAGAGTTTAGGGTTTAGGGTTTAATGTTTAGGGCTCAGGGTTTAGGGTTTAGGGCTTAGGTTTTAGGGTTTAAGATTTGGTGTTTAGGATTTAGGGTTTAGGGTTTAGGACTTCATTTTTAGGGTTTATGGTTTAAGACTTAGGGCTCATGGTTCATGGTTTAGGGTTTAGGGCCTAGGGCTCATGGTTTAGAGCTTAAGGCTGTGGTTTAGGGTTTAGGGCTCATGATTAAGGGATGAATGTTTAAGGGTTAGGATTTAGGACATAGGGTTTAGGTTTTAGGTTTTAGTGTTTTAGGATCATGGTTTAGGGTTTAGGGTTTAGGGCTCAAGGTTTAGGGTTTAAGATTTAGGTTTAGGGCCTGTGGTTTAGGGTTTAGGGTTAGGGTTTTGATTGTATAATCTAACACACTAAAAGATTTAGGTGAATGCTGAAATCTGAAATTACCTATGTATCTTGATTAGATCATACAATAAAAACTATCTCCTAAACCGTGACTCATGGAGTTGTGAGACTAGTTCCATAAGGTGCAGAGTGACCCTAATTTCTTCTACTTACTAAAATAAATTTAAAGTATAAGTTTTTAAATTATTATTATTTATTTTTGTAAATAGAAGCATGCCAAAAACACATATAATGTCTATATTATGCGGAATGCGTATGTGTTATAATGCGTATGCATTATAACATGTACGTGTTTTGTGTTTTTCCTTTTTCCAAGGCTTGGATCCGGTTTAGATCCCCAAGCCCAAGGCATGGACCTGCACAAACACAACAAACAACGTGTTTTTGTAGAAAAATGCTAAAATGCCACTTCGCCATAATAAATCAAATTAAAACGATCAATTCATTTAATAAAAATATGACTACGACGTAGAGAAGACTTTCTTCTTTCTAAAAATATATTTTTTCAAAATTTTTGACTAATATAAGGTTTCCATATTATTTATTTTCTAACTATGCCTTTTTGTAGCTATTTTTTGAAGTTTAAACATGTCTATCTTTTGTCGTGTATCTTTTTGGCTCATTGAAATTGAAAAAAATTATACTAGCCCAAACTAGGCCTAATTCTATACATATTAAAAAAATCTAATTTTCGATATTTTTTTAGGTAGTTAGGGGGCTCATGGTTAGAGCTCCATTATTTTTCAAAATTTAAAATTTATGTACTATAAAAATAATTAAAAAATACTCGCTAAAAAAAAATGAGCCCAAACTTGATGCTCCTAGCTATCTTTCTACCAAAGAGTTTTTAAAAATACTAAATGGTGCTAAAAAAATGGTGGGGGCACGAAAGTCACTCTATTATGTTTTTTTAACAAAAATAGAGCACACTGTTGGTATTTTAGTTATTTGACCCACTTAAACTTAACTGTTTTCAATAAAATTTAGTAGCTTAGAAACTAGACTCAAAATGCTACGATTCATGTTCTTACAACATCTTCCAATTTTGAGTGTAACTATTTCAAATAACTCGTACAAGTTGAATATTTTTATTTTTCAAAAAAAAGTGTCCACTTAAGACCCCCTTTTGGCCCCCAAACTTGGTGCACTTACCCTTACTTCACAATATTTATTTTTTTCTATATTCTTCGTTGTAATGATGCCTCATTTATTCTTATCGTCTTTCCAATTCATAAAAAAATTATAATGTTGGAGATGTGGGTGTTAAAGTGTAAACGGTACAAGGAAGAAAGGATTTGGCACTTACAAATGTCAAGGGTCCATTGACATCCGAAATACTAGTGGAAGTACATATCAATCCATAGGTATTTGTTTACCAAAGTTAATATGAATTTTGTTATTTGTTTCAAGTTGTTTAAATCCAAAACTACATATCTTTATGTAGCTATAAGGAAAACATATTTAATTATCATATATGAAGGGGTTTCTTTACGAGAAAACCAATCCCATAAAGAAATGTATTTCAAGTTAAATAAGGGGTACCATCCACACGACATGTTGTCTAGGTGATTTACTAACGTCCACTTCTACTATATTTGAGGTGACGTTTTTGTTAGATGTACCAACATCTAGTGATATAGAAAAAAATTAAAAAAAAAAGTATAAAAAGTGTTTTGTTGTGGGGAATCCAAATCTATCATGGGGAAAATGACATTTCCATGTATAGACCGGTATTGTAATAAGATATATATAGTAAGTGTAGGGTATGGAAGAAATTTTTATAGTTACGTGTTAGCATGAAAAAAATTTGGGTAGACAAATTGGTGGTTATACTCCCAATGATCTCGGGACTCTAGGTCCACCGTACTTGTGTGGTGCGCAGCTCCACTTTATTTTGAATGAAAAAAGAAAAATCTATTGTTAGCCAAGAGGCCAGGGATCTAATAGGCACACTCCACTGTACTCATGAAAATACTTGGCAATGAATTGCAAGGGAGGAATTTTCTGAAAGACGAGGGAAATGGAGTGAGAAGTTAAGTGAGGGGAATTAACTCTTAAATTAGAAAATCTCATTAATGCTAAAGTTAATTAAAAGTTTCATGTTCACAACTTATAGGAAAGAAAAAACCAAGTTTAGAATATCAACAATTAGAGGAAAGCATGCACACAAAGTTGCACACATTCATGCATCATGAAAAGAATAAAATCATTTCTTTATTGACATCTTCACAAGTTGTTTAATGCTCAAAGATAAAGGAAAATTAGATAAGGGAAGTGGAAGAATGCTATCCCTTTTGCCTTGCTAAAAAAATCTCCCTCTTGAGTGCACAAAATTGACAACCCTTAAGTAAGAGTTTTCCATTACATTATATAGAACAAGAAATGACTATTCATCTACCCCCATGTGTCTTTTCGCTTGCTTTTCCATTCTTGATACTATGTATTCCTAATAAAGAGCATTAAGTCCGCTTTTATAAAATAAGGCGTATTATTACATTTTTATACTATAGTCACATTAATGAATAAGATGAAAACAAAAAGTGCAACCCCCAATAAAGAATTAGAATGTGAAGGAAGAAGGGGAGGGGGAGAGAAGAGAGGAAGAAGGAAGAAGAGAGAGAGAACACTATTTTGAAGAAAATCCCGCCACCGATAGAATCCTAGAAATAACTTCGATGAAATCTCAATGCCTTGGAATTATTTACTGAATCTTCCTGTCGCCAGTGTCACCTTTTACTCCTAAGGGATGTGGCCAAAACCAAAATACTTAATCCATTTCTCCACAAAAGAATTTATGTTTTTGCACTCGAGCACCAAGATTGATGATTTATGTGGTGATAGAAATGATTTCCCTTATTTCTTCCAGAGATTCCAATGTGTTTTCATTGGATGATAATGTATCTTGGCCTCTCTTTCGGATCGATCCTTGAATTCCTTCAATAAATCATCTATTGAAGTATCCAAGTTCACTACCTTGGCACCCTAATATTTTGTATCTAGGAATAAACATCCTTTTACATTTTCCCAACCTATTCCTCATATGAATCCATCTCATCGATAAAATACTTTACCACTCATACTATGTAAACAAAGTTTGAGCCCAAACTTGAGACAAGTCTTCCTTTGTCGATGAGGACACAAATTTGGTTACTAGAAGATATTGCTTGACCTTTCCCATCTCCATGACCAATGGGTACACCTGGTCCCAAAGTGGTATTTCTCTGCATCAATTACCTCCTTTTTCATGAGTATCTTCATGGCCGTGTCATCCATGTACTTGTACAAAGTCAACATCTCAGGTAGCAACACCTTCCCTTTCTCAAGAATCATACTCACCCACTTGTCATTTTCCTTTCCTTACATGGTGAATCCTTGAGTTTTCTTGATGGAATCAGGATCAAAGATACTTACTGGAGTGACTTCCTTAGCTAAGAGAGAATTGGAAGCATTTGGGGTTCGAAGCACTTGGACATATAAAGTGAGGGTGCGAATGTGATCTTCCAATTGATATAACTTTTCCATGTATTCCTAAATTCTCGCGATGAAGTGAGTGGAAGAATATTGAAATAAGTGCACGTCACACTCATGTGTTTCTATTCCTAAGGGTTTTTCTCGTTTTGTAATTATTCAAAGTCATTTCCTCAATTGTCTTGATGACCTTTGGATTAACTACCTCAATGTATTGGTTCCTTGAGGTGACATTGTAGAATCAAGAAGCCTCTTGAGCCAATCTACCTTTCTTTTGTTTGACCATCGATTCGATAACCAATAAGTCAAGAATGCTTACTTTTTTCACTGTGAGGGTTTTTGTTGTGATCATCTCCTATACCCAGGGGAATATCTCTAGTCTCTAGCTCGTTAGTGGACATAATCACAACTTCTTTCTCTACTTGAGAAAGTGCATCTTGTGAAGGTGGGGCTGGTGTGATAATAGGAGACGAAGGACCTGGAGATTGTTGTGGGGTAGAGAGCTCGTCTGGGTCAATTTCCCCATGTTCAAGATCCACCAAAGGTAATTCATATATTCTTTCTTTCTTATTGAATATCATGTAGCGATGAGTCTCAGGTTCTTCCTATTTTCTGTTTGAGCTTTCTCCTAAATGAGTGGAATTGGGAGTCTCGTCTTTGGTCCTAGAGGAGGAGCGATATGATGCTTGTCTCTAGGGGATGAAAATTTACCTAGTGAAATGAGATCAACCCTCTTTCTTTTTAACCACTCTTTTGACCTCCCGATCATAACTTCTGTGCGTTCTTTGATGTCCCCAGATTCATGCAACTCCAAACCACTTAGGGAAGAGAATAATCCTTTACTATAGGGTAATTTGGATCAAACATCTCTGAGCCATATTCCTAGACACCATCCTTGTACCAATCAAATTTGAATTTTCTCATTTGATCCACTCTCATCCTCTTATGGTCACATTTACGGACCTCATACTCATCAACAAAATTTTCCCAGAAGTATTCAATTTGGGGCATGTGACACAAGTAGGGAAGGTGAAATGAGTATGGATCCTCCCCGATATCAATTTTTTCCTAATATTATATGCATGCATATTGATAAGGGCTAGGGGAGCCGCAACATTCGTGGTATCGTAGGAACTCTTGCATGTGAAAATCCCCAGTGAGATAGGGAAAGAAATTTGCTTCTTTTTTCTACTCTTTAACTTGTTTATATGCACCAAATGTCTGCACAATTCCATAGACAAGATTATGTCACTTGGATAGCGAAGAAACCTTCACGGAGCAAGGTTAAACCCTCGAAACCTTGATATACAAGAATGTTCGTGAATCGAATGAAGCATAAGACATACTTTCGGATCAAGGCAGTGGATTATGAAGATATCCTCAAATGTTGATTCCCTTTGAGTAATTTGACCACATACATCATGAATGTATCATTTACCTTAGCAAAGTGTTGATTACTCTCTTTCAGGATAAACTGTGGGTACTTATCGAATGTAGGGGATTTTTGGGATACATTTTGATCAATTTTCAAGCCCCTTAAATTTTTATAAGGAATTCTTAGTTTATTTTTGATGGTAAGGGTCCTTGGAGAATTAATGGGTTGTGGGAAGCCTATTAACACTAAAAATTTGATCATGAAGTAATGACCTAGACCTTTAGGTCCTAGAACTAGTAGTGAATGATAAGTGTTGAAATAAAGGTATTTTGTATTTTAAAGAGCTTGAAAATGTGTGAACTTAAGTGGACACTTAAAGGAAAGGATCTAAAATATCAAATTGTAACTTCGTAAGGTATTCACATTCAAATGGAAATCAAGGAAGAGATCCAAGAAGGAAAAATAATGTTTTGTGCAAGCATTTATGACTTTGTAACTATATAAATACCTCTATGATTGTTGAATTTTCATGGAGATCTCATGTATGATTAGATAAGAAGCTATAATTGGATTGTAAAGGGAATTTGTATTAAGTTTTGTATGAATAACATTATGTGTGTACATAAGTGTGTGTGAGAGTAACTGTGATGTTTAGAACAAACTATTAGTATAGTAGTTAAGAAATATGTGTAATCACTTTATATATTTGAAGGAGGATAAGGATCATGTATTTTGATCTTAGTAGTTCTTTTGATATTGATTATTTGTGTGATACTTTTCTTGAATTAGTGTAACACATTGGAACTCTGTTTTGGATGCATGAGTGATTCTAATGTAACTATGACTACATGGATAAAATTCAGTGTTATGGGTTTATGATTAATCCTTGGGTTCTAAATAGCCTAGAAGACATTGTATTCTCCAAGTGATAGTCTCATACAGAGGGGGAAGTAAACTAAACCATTAGAAACTAAGACGGAATTTCAGATTTGGGTGATATTTTTTCCAATTTTTTATCCTAAGCCTAAGATAGGTAATAAGGTCATGATGATATATGTATGAGAAGAAAAATAATTAAGGGAGAAGGTTGTGATACTTCATGTTAGTGATAAAAGCATTTTCTAACTATGAATTGTGTATGCACGTTATCAAGGAAATAGAAAGAAAGATTAATGGAGGGTTTTGCATGTGATATATGAGCCACTAGTAAATATAAAACTTAGGAAACCTCAAGACAAGATATAATTTGGATCTTGAGAGTGCTTATAAATTTGTTTATAACATTTTTCCTTCCCCTCGGGCTTCTATGAGGGTTTTCTGGAGTCATAACTAGGGTTTGGATTTTGGAACCCCAAATATCACTATTTTGTTTTCAAATCCTCAACATATCAAGTTAAGGATCCAATGTAAGAGATTTTAAAGGAATTTTACATTTTGAATGGTGGAATTTAAAATTTTTCTTGACATTTGGAGCAAGAAGAAAGAAAACACAGTCAAGACCTAACAAAAGGGCCCTAGTTATAAAGGAGATAAGTGATATAAGTAGAGTTAGGCACTGAAATTTTAGAGATATATAAAAACATATAAAGGGTGCTTGAAAAACCTTTATTTTTGTGTTGAAGCTCCATAGAAACACTTATGCATGACAGTTTATGGAAACAAACCTAGTGAAGGGCTTTGAGCAAGATTGTTAAAGGTGATGTATAGAGAACAATACAAGGAGTGAAAGGTTGAAACTTTGTATACACCTTAGGTGTGGGGAAGAGTCACTAATAAGGGAATTATCTCATTTTGAGTATATTAAATCTATTTAAACCATGGGTGTACTAGATGCTTTGTCTTGAGAACATTGGTTTGTAAGTTTAGGGTGAAAGAAGGTGAAAGTAGATGGATTACTCGGGTGAAGAGAAATAAAGAGGGAAAGATGGTAATGTTTATGAAAGGTGAGTAAAGAAATTAAGATAACCATAGTTATGCAGCAATATCTCTTTTCCGAGTAAGAGGTAGGGCATGTGATGCATTAGAACCTTCCAAGTGTTATCTAATCCAACTTCTTGCATTTGAAGTCAAGTTAAGCACATTGAAAAACCTTATATGATCTTCCCATTGTATAAATGAATTTGGTAAACATCTTGATAAATGAATAGTTGAGTGAGATTATATGCTTTGACTAGATCATGGTGGTATCGAGCCTGAATTTGATTCTTGGAAAGGAAAATATATTGTTTTGAGAGTAATTGCAGGTAGAAGACAAAATGGTGCAAGTGAGAGAAGAAATAACGTTAGATTGGGAAGAGAAGATGGAGAGGATGATGGAAGCTATGTTGAACAGGTTAGAGAGTATGGAAGAGAATCAAAAGAAGGTGAGGAATGAGATGAATTATATAAAGATAAGTAGGATAAATAGGTAGGTGCAATTTGCATGAAGATGCTACAAGTGTCAAATATTTATAGGACACAAGGCCTATGAGTATTATGGGATGAAAACAAAGATGAGAAAAGATGAAAAAATTCCGATCAGATTGTATAAGTTATGTACCTTGGGATATGATAATATAATATATATGGGTTGATAGAGTTGCTGACATGTGGCACACATCCCCTTAGTTATATGTATGGGTTCACATGGGAGATAATATTATAATGTATATGGGTTGATGGAGATGTTGACATGTGACACACATCCCTTTAGTTAGTTATATGGGCTTGCATAGGAATTAATTATATTGGGTAATGGGTCGGCCTACATTGGGATTAGGTGTTACCCATCCTATTTAAAGGATGTGAGTATCATTATGAGGGTCATGGATGTATGAGTTGAGTCTTCTACTTGGTAGAGGTATATTGGAGGTGCCCCCCTGAAGTGGATTTCCATCTTGGGAGATTATGGAGTTACTCCTTCCTTAAGGAGCATTGTATGGTGTTGCCCTACCTTAAGGGTATTATTCTACATATATTGATATTTGGGCATCTTGGCCCCCATATCTCTTGTGTTTTATTATATTCTGTAATTTATTGATTTATTATATGCAAGGTTCTTATCAACGAGAGGTAATTCATTTTTTTGTAGAAGAGTTCTTTTGAAACCAAGTAAAACAGTGAATGAGGTAACTCAAAGAAGATCATTCTTTAGAACTATGTGTAAAGAAAATGGAAAATGTTGTAAAATGGTTATTGATAGTGGAATTATAGAAAATCTTGTTTCATTTGATATGGTAGATAAACTAGGATTGAAGACTACCATGTACCCTTACCCATATCAGGTATCATGGATGCAAAAAGACATCACATCTTGGTTAGGGAACAATTTCAAGTTGAGTTTTAGATTGGGAGATACAAGGATAAGATATTGTGTGACTTAGTTCCTATGGATGTTTGTCATATTTTGTTAGGCGGGACCTAGAAATATGATAGGAAAATAGTTCATAATGGAAAGAAGAACACCTATACTATCTTAGCAAATGGGGTTATTCATACTCTTCTACTTATTAGAGGTGAACAAGAAGCACAAGAAGGAATATTTATGATGATGGCAGCCAATAATTTCTTGACAATGACTAAAGAAGCATGTGAAAAGATCCTATGCAAGGTGGTTAAGCCTCAAAATTCATATTTGAACAAAGGATTTGAGAGAGAGATAAAGATGGTTTCAATACAAGAAGAGGTTAAAGATAAAGATGATGATAAGGAACATGAATGTGATGATAGAGGAAATATAGAAACACATGTTAGAGTGTTTGAGGACTAGTAGAAAGGTCTAGTGAGAAATAAATTAGACGATGAAGGTGAAAATATAGTAAAAAGGATGTGTGGAGAATTTGTGAATAGAGAGGAAGGAAAAAAATTTGTCAAGAAGGAAGATGACGCATTCAAGCCTCTTTAATTTGAATCTAACATCATTTTGAGATTTGGTTTTGTAGGTACAAGTGAAAAGAGTGTAGGTGTAGATTAATTAATAAAAATCAAGGAGAAACTAGAGTGGAAAAAGAAAAATGTGCAAGAGGAATTAAGAAAGCAAGATGGAAGAGAAGGAAATTTTATAGATAACAAGAAATTTGAAGACCAAGAAGAGGAAAATTCAGAATGTGACCAAGGTATGCAATCTTCAAACATTGAAAATGAGGAAATTAACAAGGAAAGGTGTGCTAAAACAAGTCTAGAAAACAAAGATATACAATTTCTGGTAGGAAGACAAGACTATTCAATTAAGAAAGACAAGCAAGGAATAAAAATGATTCAAAGAGAGCTAAAGGAAAGTGAAGGAAATAGTTTCATAGTCATGTTTGATAATGATGCAACATACACAACTATAAATAAGAAATTTATGCTTAGACATAAGGAGGTAGACATAAAAAACAATATTTAAGGCATCATTATGATCAAGAATTTAAGTAATTCCAAGAGGAACCATTGAGAAAAGACAAAGAAAAGTTGAGAGAGATAAAACAGAGTTAGTATTAAGTGAAGAGGCATTTTCAAAATATTATCTTAAATTGGAAACATAGGAAGAAAGAGGAATAAGAAGACAACTAGCATAAATATGGGGAAGTTTATTTTCCCCCTTGGGAGTATGATGTAGGAGAATCATATCCATATCTTGTAAATAGGTTGATAATATCAATTTTGGCTTTCTAGTGTGTCTATAGGTTCTTAGAGTCATATGTGGTCATCTAGTGATTTTGGTTTTGGGTTAAGCCTTTGCAAATTTTGAATATGTCTTTTCCCTCCAAAAATAGTTTAAATTTTTACAAGGCCTTCTTAGTTTGTTTTGTGATGGTAAGGGTCCTTGGAGCATTCATGGGTTGTAGGAAGCCTATTAAGACTAAAAAAATTGATCATGGAGTAATGATCTAGACCTTTAGGTCCTAGAACTAGTAGGGGCTTATATGTGTTGAAATAAAGGTATTTTGTATTTTTAAGACCTTGAAAAAGTGTAAAATTTGGTGGAAACTGAAAGGAAAGGATATAAAAGACAAAATTGTAGTTGCCTAAGGTATTCCCATTCAAATGGAAATCAAGGAAGAGCTTCAAGAAGGAAAAACAATGTTTTGTGCATGCATTTGTGACTATGTAAATGTATGAATACCTTTGTGATTATCAAATTTTCACGGAGATATCATGTATGATTAGATAAGAAGTTATATCTAGAATGTATAGGGCATTTGAATTAAGTTTTGTATGAATAACATTGTGCATGTACATTAGTGTGTGTGAGAGTAGCTTGTGATTTTTATAACAAATTGTGAGTATAGTAGTTAAGAAATATGTGTAATCATTTTATACATTTGAAGGAGGATAATGATTGTGTCTTTTGATCTTAGTAGTTCTTGTGAGATTCATTATTTGTGTGAGACTTTTCTTGAATTGGTGTAACACATTGGAACTTTGTTTTGGATGCATGAGTGAATCTTTGATTAGAGGAAGAATGTAACTATGAATACGTGGATAAGAGTCGGTGTTGAGGGTTTATGATTGATCCTTGTGTTCCAAAGATCCTAGAAGAAATTTTATTCTCCAAGTGATAGTGTCATACACGGGAGGGGGAAGTAAATTAAACCCTTAGAAACCGTGGACTCGAGGTTTAGAGTTGGGTAAGATTTTGTCCAAGTTACTATGCTAAGCCTAATATAGGTAATAAGATCATGATGATAGATGTATGAGAAGAATAATAATTTAGGTAGAAGGTTATGATAGTTAATTTTAGTGATAAAATAATTTTCTAATTATGACCTGTGCATGCACATTAGCAAGGTAGTGGAAAGAATTATTAATGGAGGTTTTTACATGTGATATATGAGCCATTGGTAAATCTAACACTTATGAAACCTTGAGACAGACCTCCAGGAGATAATTTGGATCTTGAGAGTGTTTATAAAAGTTTTTATAACATTTTTCCTTCCCTCGGGCTTCTAGGAGGGTTTCCTGGAGTCATAGCTAGGGTTTGGATTTTGGAACCCAAGTCTCACTCTTTTGTAATTTAAGATATTTTGAAGAAATTTTGCATTTTGAAGGGTTGAATTTAAACTTATGCTTGACCATTGAGCAAGACGTAAGAAAACACGGTCAAGACCTAACAAAAGGGCCCTAGTTACAAAGGAGATAAGGTGATATAAGTAGAGTTAGGTAGTAAAATTTTAGATATTTCTAAAACCCTCTAAAGGGTGCTAAAAAAACCTTTATTTTTTTGTTGAATTTCCATAGAAACACTTATGTGCATGATAGTTTATAGAAACAAACCTAATGAAGGGTTTTGAACAAGATTTCTAAACGCGATGTATAGAGAAAAATACAATGAGTGAAAGGTTGAAACTTTATATACACCTTAGGTGCGAGGAAGAGTCACTAATAAGGGCATTATATCATTGTGGGTATACTTAATATAATTAAACCATGGGTGCAATTAGAGGACATTGATTTTTAAGTTTAGGTGAAAGAAGATGAAAAAGACCAAAATCCAAAGTGGATTGCTCATGTGAAGAGAAAATGAAGAGGGAGAGATGGCAATGTTGATGAAAGGTGCGTAAAGCACTTAATATTGCCATATTTATACAGTAGTATATATTTTAGAGTAAGAGGTAGAGCATGTGATGCATTAAAACCTTCCAAGTGTTAACTAATCCAAATTCTTGCATTTGAAGTCAAGTTAAGCACATTGAAAACCTTGTATGATCCTCCCATTGCATAAGTGAAGTTGGTAAACATCTTGATAATTGACTAGTTCATTGAGATTATATGATTTGAATACATCAATCAAGTAACTTGGGAGAGGAAGAGATGCTCAAAGTTTCATCGATTCCACTCTCTAGTTTTCAAGTTATGAACGATTCTTCGATTTTGACCTATGAGGGTTTTTGCAAAGACAAACAAACATGGTTTTGGCTTAAAAAGTCATGTTTTTTTGTTTTAGTAGTGGGGGAGGATGGAAAATGGATGAGGAAAGCAATGGAAAAGGGAAAAAGTAGTATAAATGGATGAATGAATAAAATATAACAAAGTAATGGTTTTCTGTGCATGCATGCGGGTAAGTAAAAAATGAAAGAAGTAAGCAACACTTAAAAACAATTAAAAATTTTCAAGGTTTGAGAATAGGTGAAATTGTTTGTCCCAACCGCCCAAAATTTTTTTGGATGGTTGGTGCAAAAGTGTGCCCCTTCCCATTGGTCCACTTTCTATGTTATGACTTTGCACTTAAGGAAGGGAGTGAGGCATGAAATGAAGCACTTTGCAACCTACCAAGGTCATGTCGGTGACCAAGGGAAAAAATGGGAGGGCTGAGTTTTGTGTCCCAATTGTCCAAAATGTTTGGGACAATTGGCAAAAAAAAGTGCACCCCTCTCTCTCGATTGGTTCACATGGTGCTACGTGATTGGACGGAACCAGGGGGCTAAGAATCGGTGCAGAAGAGGGCTTACTTGGTCATCCGGAGCTCTAAAACGGTCGCATCATGATCCAAGGGATTAAATGGGATGGGGAAACTTTTTGTCCCAAAATTCCCAAACTTTTGGTATGATTGGTACACAAAATTGCACCACCTCTACGATTGGCTCATTTTCCAAGCTTAAAATTTTCCAACTCCTTAACCACACCTTAGAGAGTAACTTGTCGGATGCATAAATTGAGCTCTTGGACATCGTTTCCCACACTTATTTATATGAAATTACATGGAAAAGGAATTTTTAACACAATGGTGATGGTATCATACCTTGATTCTTCCTTAAACCCCCTGAAAAATAGATTTTTTCTTCGGGATCAAAGTTTGTGCATGTTAACAATAGGTTGTGGATATAACCACTTGAGTCTTGTGAAAAAAGTGAGATGACCATCCTCTATAGGTCTGCATTATATTTTTGACGATATTTTGTTTTGTTCCTAACTCTTACAAATCTCTCAAAATCTCTTCCCGAAGCTCAGGGAGGTTATTTTTACACTTCCGTGCATTGCTTCAGCCTATCGGGACCCACTTTTGTTGGAACTACTCCAAAATCTCTGAAACTTCTCAGATTCTTCCAAAACTAATTGCAAAACATTCTTATCTCTCTGATAGATCTCCATGATGAGTTTTAGTATTTAATTCTACTCCGGTGGGTGTGTACCAGCCTTAGGAAGACTAGAGAATAATATATCCTTAAGGTCCTCAAGAGAGCATGTCTTCAAGAATCTTATCTTTAAAGATCTTGAATAGACCAGATATTCCTAAATCACCTACAAACATGATAACAAAAAAAATTGTGCTAATAAAAATGGTAGTATAAGAATGACATAGGGATTAGGGTGATTTGGAGGAGGGTTCGAGATATCCTTTGAGTAAAAATTTTCATTGTAGGGTATGGTTGTCATGCTTACAGGTGTGAATTTTTCCATTACAAACACTTATGAAAACAATTGGTTCTAACTTGGGGACATGTTTTGGATTGAGCATAGTGAGGAAATGACATGAGAACTCTATAATCTCAATTTCAATTTATATATCAGTGCCTTATCCATTGAGTTTTAGATAAACACACAACTTGCAAGAGGTAGACGGGAAGGAGGGACACACACACAATACACACAATCGAAGGGAAACACACCACACTAAAAATGGAAAAGCACACACAACAGGGAAAGGGAAATAAACCTAAATCACCTATAGTATAAGTGGGGGACAACCTACTTTCACTATTTATATAGCTTCAAATGTTTCCCACTGGGAAACTCCAAATGTGTGCCATCCGAGATACGAGAGATAGAAAGAATTTTCACTGCAAAATTCTTAGATTAGGAATGGGCCAAGTGGCAGGGAATCAAATTTCCCATGAATTCCTTTTAGTTCTTTCATTTTTTCCATAACTGGACGAGGTCTCCAAATTGAATATCCTTTTCCTTGGTCTTCTTGTCAAACAACTTTTTTCACTTTTAGCTGATGTTCTATGATTTGATCCACCACTTTGACTCTATCTTCTTCGAGATTTTGTAGGAACAATATTATCTTGTCAAGGCTATAATGGTACTCACCATCTCTACAACTTTGGCTAGTTTGAGAGCAAGTAACTCAACAGAGGCTAGGATTTCTCCATTGATTCCATAGAGCAATTGAAATGGAGACAAGCCAATTACCTTTTAGGAGTAATCTTGTCTTCCATAAGTAGTATCAGTAAAGTTTCTTGTGTGAATTTATTTTATTTTCATCAACTAGCTTACAGGTGATGGTCACACTATTTTTGTTGTTCGATTCTTCTTGACCATTTCCTTATGGATGATAGTCTAATGAATGAGACAAGTAATATTCAATAGTTGTAGCAAAAACTAGTTAACTCGTGGACAAGAATTAGGTAGTGTTATCCACTACAATCTTGTGGGTGATATTAAACGGATGATGATGTTATCCTAATGAACTTACACATAGTTTTGGAATTAGCTTGCTTAGTCGGATTTATTCTACCCACTTTGTGAAGTAATCCTTCATCATTATCACATAGTAGTTTCCTACACTTGAGTGAGGGTTGAGAAATCAAATTAAATCCAAGCCCAACTATTAGAATGGTTATTCAATTACGATTGACTACGAGGAAGTACAATGAGTTGAGGCCTCCCAAAAAATTGTTGGCAAGCTTCACATTTAGATACCCAATCTTGAGCATCTTTAAAAAAGGTAGGAAAGTAGTACCAAACACTAAGAATCTTGTGGGTGGTTACCATTGCTTGAGAAATTCCCACCACATTCATGGTCATGATAAGCTCTAAGAATTTTTCTTGTTGTTCTTTATCCACACATCTTAAGAAACAACCATCAAGACTTATCTTGTATAACACATGGTCACAAATAACATACTTTTTGAATTTGACTTCAGAGTTCTCCTTTGTTAGCATTCAAGATGAGTTGGAAACTCACCATAAGTCAGAAAGTAAGAAATTTCATCATAACATTTTTTGGTGGTGCTCACAAAAAGGACTTGAAGCATGTATTTGCTTACGCATTCAAAATAAAATAATTCTTTTTCTTCATTTTGAGCCTTTTTGGGATCATATTCAGCTATTAGTTGACACATACCATTTCCTCATACTAGATTTGAAGGTCAAAAGTCTAGATCATACTCTTGGATTCTCGCCACCCAGTTTTCTCTTTTGGATTAGGGATATTGTTGAGTCAAGATTGACTTGATTGCTGCACCTGGGACCATCACCACTATGTGGGAGTTGAGGATGTAAAATATGAAGTTCTTCACTACTTTTTCCATGACATAATCATAATTTTTAATTTGGTTCTACTTCAACTCGTGTTTCTTCAATGGACATCTCATGAAGGCAATGGGTGCCTTTATGATTTCTTCACTCTTTTGAACTAGGATGACACATAGTGTATGCTTAGAAGCGTAGCAGGACAAGATGAAATATTGATCAAAATTGGGACATACCAAACTCAAAGCTTTGGCTATGGATTTCTTGATTACCTCGAACACTGCTTTGCCATTGTCACCCCATTTGAAACTTACACATGGATTCATCATGCTTGTGATGTTTTTGGTCAACTTAGTGAAGTTTGGAACAAAACACCAAAGGAAGTTTAATTTTCTGAAGATGGAGTGTAATCCCTTCTTGCTTATCGGTAGAGACAATGCTTGAATAAATCTTATCCTATTAGGGTCAATTATTTCTCCTTCTTTGTTCACAATGTGTCTTAGGAGTTTTCCTTCAATAATTCTAAAGACACACTTTTTCAGATTGAGATATATACCATATTTTTGGCACCAGATGAGTACTTGTTCCAAATGTGCAAGTTGATCTCCTCGCTTCTTTGATAAAAATATGAGGTCATTATGGTAGATAATAATGCAATGTTTTAGGTCCTTGAATGCTAAATCCATTGCTCTTTGAAATATTTCTCTAACATTGATGAGACCAAAAGGCATCCTATTGTAGGAAAATGTGCCCCATGGAGTGGTGAAATTTGTCTTAGACCAATCTTCTTCAACTACTTAAATTTTATGGTATCCAAAGAAACCATTAAGTAGTGAGAGCATCTTCGATCCAGTGACTACCTATAGAATATGATCCATGATGGGAAGTGGGTAATTATCCTTCAATGAGGCTTGATTCAAATTGTGGAAGTCCACACAAATCCTTATCTCTTCATTTTTCTTTCCGCACCGGAATAATATTTGCTACCCACGTGGAATGATGAGTAGGGAATATGATTCTAGAATTTAACATTTTAAAACTTCCTCTTTGATTGTATTTGTAATTTTGGGATTATATGGCCTTTGTTTTTTCTTAAAAGGCTTAGCTTTGGGCTTCAAAGGAATGGAATGGTGCATCTCCTTCATTGGAAGGATTTTAGTTCATCATAGGAATATGAAAGAACATCAGAATACTTTCTCAGTAATGAAATAAATCTCCTTTTCTCTTCCTCGGAAAACAACACTTACCAATGTTAACCATTCTTTTCCGCTTGGTGGTACCAATGTTCTCCTTCTCAAAATCGGATGACCGTGAAGACCACTTGGATTTTTTTTTCTTTAACAAACCTATCATGCTTATCAAACAAATATTCTAGAGACACAAGACCTTTTGGGATCTTGTTTCCATTTATCTTGATGAAACCTTCATAATAAACCCCTTAAATTCCTTTTTTTTTTTCTCGTAGTGGAATCTCGATTAATCACTTCTCAAAGAAAATATTGTTGAAATTATATTTTTACTCGGGAAAGCAAAAAGTTGAATTTCATCAATGAATACTTCTATTGATTGACATTGTATGGTACATTTGGCCGAATACTATTTCAATAGTCACTTTGTATATATCAAAATATGGGTGAATGGTCATCAACGAATTTGAAACCGTGAGGGAATAATATTTTTATTATGTTCATGGGGAGAGATTTAATTGAGAAGGCATCAAAATATTCAATGCACTCCCATACCCAATTTTTGTAATGCTTGAGTCTTGGATTTTTCACCTGATATTGATTTCTCACTTGTTTCACAATCACCTCAACATTTCCTTAAAACTTGAGTTTCTTTATATCCATTGACTTAGTAACGTCCATCCCAAGAAAAAGAGATTCATATTCTACAGTGTTGTTTGTATTGTCAAACCGCAAAATGTAAGTAAATGGAAGAGCTTACTTGAAGGAGATATCAACACAATGCCTACTCCGGATCCTTTACTAGAGTGGCTCTCGTAAAATTCCATTAGCCCACTGTTTGGTCCTCCTCATCTTCTTTGAGAAGAGGTAGGTCTGATATTTTTTTGATGTGAACAAATAGTTGCCAAGTCCACTATCCGGAATAAGATATCAGCCTTGGGATCTTCAAATTTTTGGACAATATATTTCATTTTCTTCATTGGTATCAATTTATTCATTTCACCTCTTACCAGAATGGTCACAGAGGAACAATCCAGAAAAAATTTCTTGCCGGGTTGTCAGATACGAAACTACATGGGAATCCTTGATTATTTAAACTAGCGGTACCTCTTTTGATTCCATGGAATAACATGAGACAGTTTCTCGAGTCAGGTAAGACCTAGGAAATTGAAAACCTTAATGGGAATTACATCATCATATGAACCCAGAGTCTATTATGCAATTATTCAATTGGTGCCCTTTGATCAAGAGAGATAAGTAGAAAGGTTCTACCTTGTTGGTTTTTATGCACTTAATGCAAACATATTTTGTGACGGTGGAGTAGGTGGTGTTGGTAGTAACCCTTTGGAATTAGCATTTTCAGTTTTTGGATTTGGGTTACCACCCTTGATGTAGTTGACTAGCCTTTCAAACTATTCAAGGTGTGTTTGTAAAATTCAGATTTAGAAATCTAAACTTTGGATTTATTCACATGCTCAATAATATCAAATGGTGTAAAATATGGTGGACAAGGAGTTGAGGTTGTTTTAGAGGGATAAGGTGATGCTACGTTGGAATCTTGAGCATTCTTGGTGAAGTGAGTAAGTGGGTTGAGAAGAAGCATTAATTTTTTTTTGAGAGGGAGTAAAAGATTTTGCAAGATCAACTCTCAATGCAGAATCGACTTAGAATTAGAAGGTGTGTTTACGGACTTACTTGGTACAATGGTTTGCTTCTTACTTCCCACTAGATCTAGTTTTTATTTTGTAGATTCCATCAAGGGCTAGAGCTGAGATCCTCTCTTGATTATCTTATTCTGGGGAGTTGCTTCTTGAAGTTCATGTTTTTTATTTTATTTTTCTCAATAGGTGTAGAGGAAGAGGATCCCTTTTTATAATGTGAGTGAGTAAATACCACGCATGAGAAACTTGGTATTTCTTCATCCTCATCATTTTCTTCGCGTGATTCATATTCAAATAATTCTAACTAGGTATCATTATCAATCTCATCAATCTCAAGAATGTTTCCATCCTCACCTTCTTATTGTTCTTCAATGCCTTCTTCTTCTTCTTCTTCTTCTTCTTCTTCTTATTCTTCACGGGAAGATTTTATTGGCAAAGTGCCTCTAGTGCAAGCTTCTGCGAGGAGGTGGTACAATCCTTTTCTTGTTTGGAAAATTAATTTTCTTCTTAGGAGCATCCCTCAAAGTGATTTGTGCAAACATCTTCTTAATTACAATCATATCATTTGCAAAATTTTGGAGCATAGGGTTTATGGAGGTAGAGCTAGAAATTTGAAAATTTTGTTTGTTGTTTGGATTTTTTATTTTTCCAGGAAAATTCATATCATCTTGATTTCTATGGCATATTCTAGAGTTTTTACGAGATACGTGGGCTGTGATATTCTAAGAATAAATCCTACTTCAATCAACTAAGCACTAAGGAAGAATCTATTCATATTGTCAATAAAAGGGAGATATTTCATGGGTATTCTTCTCATTAACCTATTATATCGATTATTTCTTCATTTTCATTAATTACACCAAGAGATCTTATAATTCTTGGTGGACTTGAATCTGGATTCAAAGCGAGAGCGAATGTCCTCCTGATAAGTGATAGACCTATCCATAGAAGGTAAAACCATTCAGATGCCTTGTTTTGTAGATATTTTATAAAAATTCTTACTTGAGACATCATCATCTTACTCCAAGTACACCACTTGTTGTGATGAACACTAAGACATGCTCCTTTGGAATTTTTGTTCCATCACCTCACGAACTTGGGAAAGTTATTTATTGACTCGACTAGTGACCCATGGATAGGTTTAGGAAGAGCGAAGGGGCCCATGTTTCTTTCCCCATGGTATAACTGGTCTATATCTTTCTTCATCTTCCATTATGTATTTAGCTCTAATTCTTTCCTCCGATTCGACCGTGACTCTCATGTTTTCTCTTGCTTGAGATATTTCAATTTCTTAAATTTCAGCCCTTACTTTCAGCCTCGGATCTTACTTCATCTTCTACTTCCGGCTTCTTCTTCCACTCTTGCTTGAGATTCTTCTTTATTTTCCACACTAGTGACATTTTCAAACTCTTTGTTGAGGTTAGAGAAATTTGCGTTCAATGGATTGATAATACTTGGAATATACGATCTTTAGGAGCTTCAAGATGGAAAGGTGAATGAGATTTTTTTTGTAAGCACAATGGACTAAGAGGGGGAGTCAATCAGTCCTACAAAAAAATTATTTTGTTTACCATTCATCATGTGTTACCATTCATACAACCATGAACCATATTGTGCTTGTTAAATCATTCATATCAGACAAGAGAGTACATAAGGAACCATTAATGCATGGAGAAGTTTACTTATATTAGCATAAAAGTGATAAACTTAACCCCTAGTTTATTAAAGCACCAACCCTACAAGGAGCACCAACACCTAATATAGTGAAGCACCAACTCCACAATGAGGCTAAAACCATCTAAATATGACCAAGCACCAAATCATTCACCTTAAGATATATGATATCTGATTTTTCTACTACCACAACCGATGGAGATCACAATTTTAGCTCACAAACCTAGGACAAACCCTAAGTCTTCAATCTTGCTCTTTCTCAACTTGTCTTGCCTATAATATCTTACTCTCATGCTAAAATATCTTCATCAATCTGAAACACACTATTTCATCCCTAAAATAATGCCTTCATACTTGCAAAACAATCTCCTCTAGGTCACTCTACTCCCCTATGCAAGATTAGCTCATGAAATGAGCTCAAAAGTTCACTTTTATAACACTTTCTTCTCATAAACCACAAGGATGCCGGTCCTTATGATGAATTAGACCCATACATACTTATAAAATTTAATAACATCCATTAAAATAGTCACATATGACCTAAGTAGGTCGGCCTAGCTAAAAACCTCATTACATGTGCCAAAAATGGCTCAAAACCCATGACACAAAGATAAAAATGATCTTACATCAAATAAATACATATTAATGACCAATAACCCATTAAATATGATTAAAATATAATTTTACATTCATACATGGTCATAAATTTTATCAACCAATAAAATTATTTCATTTATGGGCCCGAGATCACTTTGCAATTCTCAATCAACTGTTTCCTTCACCCTTCAACACCCTAGAAACTGCATTTGATCACAAAATCACTTAAGGAGAAAAAGGAAATGTAAAAATTAATGGAAATTTAATAACCTATATAATACTTCTAAGCAAGTTATAAGCCTTGAATAAACCTCATATTCAAACCACAACTACTTTTGTCTTCATCAGATCAACATGCCAAAAAAGTTGTTTCCAAAGGTTATCTCATAAAAAAATTTATACATACATTAAAGACATAAAAATTGATTAATTGGATTCAAAATTCATCCCTCTTAACATTACAGGTGATATAAATCATCACCTAATCCATCTCATGCTTCAAACAACTCCAAACTTGCACCAAAACACATCCTATCTTCATACGCTGCCAAAAATATTCATGCCCAAATAATGACCTATAAACCCTATCAAATCACCTCATCATGAGGAAAAAATCATATAACTGGAAATATATCTTAATACTATTTCCAACACAACTTGAATCATCTTCAAACTCCACCTTTAGCTCAAGTTATGCCCATTTTACTGAACCCTACTATTTGAGACCCCAAAACTGCCCTTTGACTAGGGATTGTATGGACCTCAAATTACCATGTACCTGCATGAACATGTCCTAAAACCTTAATGTAAATAAATATCAACTCCCATACATCATGCAACATCAATTTTTCATGCTACTCCTTTGGACAACCTTGTCCCAAAACCTTCTTCTTTAGAAACTGACCTGTTTGAGTGGGGCCCACTCATCACCATGACCTCAACCATACATTTATGGAAATATAAGAGAGTAATATACAAAATACAATCATCAATTTTTATTAACCAATAAAAATGGGTCACTATACCTCTCTTTCTGTAAACTGCTCCTAGTTAGGGTTTAACTAGGGTTTTAGACCACTTTATCTTCTTAACATTCGTTCATAAAATCCTGCGACTATCAACTAACATTTTTTTTTTTAAACCTTATAAAATCACCATATAATAATCCCTGAAATCCATAGGGTCCCATGTAAATCACACTATTCACAACGAGCATTAAAAGTTCAACTTCGAGTAGAATTGCACTTATTTTTACCATGTCTCACATAAAAGCTTTGTCATATCTCACAAAATTCACATCATGTAAACCTAATTTTTTTCTCAAATAACTATGACACATCCCTATAACATATCCAATCATCATAATGTCAAATCCATACCTCAATCTCTCTAGTCATTAAGACTTACCTATGCTTACATGTTTGTTCCTCATTGTAAAAGCTAGGATCAACTGAAAGAAATCAATAACTCATCATGAAACCTTTGTAAATGACCCAAACATACTGGTATTCCATAATATATCTAAATTCATGCTTCCACGAGATCATATAGCTCTAAACAACACTTTGTAACATCTCATAACAACCATACCTGCTCCCAATGAGCACTGTAACATAATGAACCACCTGTACTCGCACCATGCCACTAGTGTGAGTGAAAAAGCACCCTCAAAACCTACTATCCATCATTCCAAAATTCTTCCCAAGAATCCAAGAAACTCCTCTTTGTCATGCCACGTCACATAGTCACCTGAATAAGCTTTCAAGAGCAAACACAACTCACTGAATCTCGTAATACATACACAAACACATCTGAACCATCATGTTATAATAATGTACATCATCATAAGACCATACTAAAACATAAAATTTTTCATTAATGTGGTTTTACATAAATGAAAACACATATTAGGACCACATGTCAACAAATTTTTAGCTAGCTATTGTCTTCTTTGAATTTCTTCAAATACGAGGATCAAATTCTCCACTTTTCCTTTGTGACCTTGTGTACCTATGCTCATCTAGCTTGGAAATTGAGAATTAGCCTACACTCTCCTTTGTGGTGCTTAGGCTTGTCTTTCTCTCTCTAAATTTGTAGTTCGACCTTCTTTAAGTCTAGGACTTTTGTGGAAATGAAGTATTGTGTAAAGCTTTGTCTATTGTGCCAGATGGCTTCCCTCAAGTCGGATGTGATGTTCTCTTGAATGTGGAACATCAGTTCAAGTATTTTGATAGGAGGGTTATTAGGTATAGCCATTGGTTAAAGACATAACACTTTTAGAGTTTTCAAATTCAGAGTTTTATATTTTGGATATTTGATTTTTTAAAAATTCAGGTCATATGTTTGTTGTAGATTGCTACCAAGTCTGCCCCATTCTATCAGGTGCCAAAATCTATTGGAGATAAAAAATTTAGGGTATACAAATTGGTAGTTATCTTGAAACACCTTGGGACTCTAGGTCCCTTTAATTGTGTGGTGAAGCTCAAAGTTATTATGAATGAACAAAAAGGAAAATTTGTTGTTGGCCAAGAGGTTGGGGATCCAGTAGGCACATTCCAATGTACCCAAGGAAAATACTTATAATGAATGAATATGGAGGAATTTCCTGAAATATGGGGGAAAGGGAGTGAGAAGTTAAGTGAGGGGAATTAACTTTACAAGTAGAGAATCATATTTTTGCCAAAGTTAATTAGAAGTTTCACATTCACAACTTATAGGAAAGAAACAACCAAGTTTAGAATATCAACGATGAGAGGAAACCATGCATACAAAGTTGCACACATTCATGCATCATGAAAAGAATAAACTCCTTTCTTTATTGGCATCTTCACAAGTTGTACAATGCTATAAGATAGATAAAAATTAGTTAAAGGAAGTTAAATAATGCTATCTCTTTTTCCTTGCTAAAAAATTCCTCCCTCTTGAGTGCAAAAAATTGACAACCCTTAAGTAAGAGTATGTCATTAAGTTATATAGGAAAATAAATGACACTTCATCTACCCCCATGTGTATTTTCACTTGCATTTTTGATTTGTCGAGTCTTGATATTCCTAGGAAAGAGCATTAAGTCCCCTTTTATAAAATAAGGGCAACAAATTACATTTTTAGACTATAGTCACATTAATAAATAAGACAAAAAAGTGTAACCCCCAATGAAGAATTAGAATGTGAAAGAATAAGGGGAGGGAAGAGAAGAGAGGAAAAAGGAATAAGAGAGAGAGAGAGCACTATTCTGAAGACGATCCTAACATTGACAGACTCCTGGAAAGCTCTTTCAGTGAAATCTCAATGAAATTGAATTCTTTACTTTGAATCTCACTGTCGCCGGTGTCACCTTTTTCTCCCAAGGAATGTGGATGAAACCAAGAGACTTGATCTAGTTATCTGAAAGAGAATTTATGTTTATGCACTTTGAGTACCAATCTTGATGATTTTCTATAATGATGGAAATGATTACAATTATTTTTGCTAGACATTCCAATGTGTGTTTTATAAACGAGAATGGATCTCGGCCTCTCTTTTGACTCAATCCTCAAATTCCTTCAACATACCATCTATTGAAGTATCCAAGTTCATTATTGGTACCCCAAGCACGCATTTGGGCATCATTGTCCTTTTTCTTTTTCTAAACCTACTCCTCATATGAATCAAACTCATTGATAACATACTTTATAAACTCATACCATGCAAATAGAATCGAGCCCAAACTTAAGACTAGTCTTCTACCGCCAACGAGAACAAACATTTGGTTACAGAAGAAATGAATTTACTTTTCCCATCTCCACAACTAATGGGTACATTTGGTCCCAGTGGTCTTTATTTCTATCAATTGCATCATTTTTCATGAGTATCTTCATAGCCGTGTCATTCATTTACTTGTATAAAGTTAACATCATGGGTAACAATTCCTTTCCTTTCTCAAGAATCATACTCACCCACTTGTCATTTTCCTTTTCTTGCATGGTGAATCCTTGAGTTTTCCTGATGGACTCATGATAAAAGTAACTTACTTGAGTGACTTCCTCGATTGGGAGATCATTGGTAGCATTAGGGTCCAGGATCACTTAGACATATGAAGTGAGGGTGTGAATGTGATCTTACACTCAATCTATCTTTTCCATGTATTCTTGAACTCTCACGAAGAGGTGAGTGGAAGACTCTTGAAACAAGTGCACACCACCCTTGTGTGTTTCCGGTCCAAAGGGAATTGTGCTCATTTTGTAATCATCTGGGGTCATTTCCTCAATGGGCTTGAAGATCTTTGTCTTGACTACCTCAATGTATTGGTTCTTTGTACATACTTGAAATTGTAGGGTAATGCACGCGCGAACGATGTTACACATGCCCCAATGATGATACAGGTATCCTTGCAAGGTGTTTGGAATCCAAAAAGGTTTGCCAAGTATACGCTTGTATCCCGCATGCCCCTGCATTTAGCCTCCGCATGCCTGGTTTTGCCCCCTTTTCCCCTTTCTTCTTACATTCTTGTCTTCAGTGATGGAACTGCCACCTTGCCTAGGCGGCGGTCGTGACTACCGCCTGGGACAGGTGGCGGTCCTGTAACCGCTGCCTTGCCGCACGGGGCGGTGGTTTTGTTTGTGTTTTCAGATTCTTTCAGACGATCACGTCAAACGTAAATCTTCAAATTTACACGCTTTCTTCAACTACTTTGGCTTGTATTAATGCTTTCTCCCCAGGAGCAGTGTTTTTCTTTGTTTATAGTAAAAGAGATCAAATGGGAGTTACCCTTTGGTAAATGCATTGGTTATAAATAGCCAGCTTGTTTTCAAGCAAATGGCCCCTCATCCTCTCAATTCTCTTGTTCATTTTTTCAATTCCTTGCTTAGAATTTTGTTAGTTTCAGGTTTTGCTTCCATTGTTGGCATTTTGGAGGTCATATCATCTTCTTGTTTCAAGTCTTATTCCATTCTTTCTTCTTGCATCTGATCGAGTTTAACATAGAATAGCTTCATTTCTAGACTAGAATCCATTAAAGTTGCAGGTTTTGTTTTGTCACAAGGATAATTTCTGAAACTCTCGGTACACTTGTGTTGTATTCCCACAATAAATCCCGCTAGGAATTACATAGTCAAGCTCTGTTCACTTGCGCTATCCCTCTCCTACTCGCATTGTATTCAGTCTATATCCAAAGCTGCCATTGTTCAATTGTTATCTTCTGTTCATACTATCATATACACACTTTTTGGATTCACGAGGACACGAAGGAATGAGGAGATCACTGGCAGGCGGCGGTCCAGTGACTCCCGCCTTGGGACAGGGTGGTGGTCCCATAACTACCACCCTGCACAGGGCGGCGGTTTTGTTTACGTTTTCCAGATTCTTCTGACAATCGCGTCAAACTTAAATCTTCAAATTTACATGCTTTCTTCAACCACTTTGGCTTGCATTAATGTTTTTTGCTCCCTGGGAATAGTGTTTTTCCTTTGTTTATAGTAAAAGAGATCAAATGAGAGTTACCCTCTGGTAAATGCATTGGTTATAAATAGCCAGCTTGTTTTCAAGCAAATGGCCCCTCATCCTCTCAATTCTCTTGTTCAGTTTTTTTCAATTCCTTGCTTAGAATTTTGTTAGTTTCATGTTTTTCTTCCATTGTTGGCATTTTAGAGGTCATATCATCTTCTTGTTTCAAGTCTTATTCCATTCGTTGCTGCATACAGTCAGTTTAACATAGAATAGCTTAATTTCTAGACTAGAATCCATTAAAGTTGCATGTTTTGTTTTGTCACAAGGATAATTTCGAAACTATCGGTACACTTGTGTTGTATTTCTGCAATAAATCCGCTAGGAATTACATAGTCAAGCTCTGTTCACTTGCACTATCCTCTTCTACTCGCATGTATTCGGTCTATATCCAAAGCTGCCATTGTTCGAATGTTATCTTCTGTTCATACTATCATATACACACTTTTTGGATTCATGAGGACACGAAGGAATGAGGAGATCACACCTGAGGGACGAAATCACACATAAGCTGGATTTACCATGTTACTGTAAACACCAGTTTGAGCTATCAAAGTTCTAGTTACAACATATCAAATAGAGTAGTGAATTATTTTATTTCAGTCAAAAGCTTGTTCTCGATATCGCCAGGGAAGTTATGGGGATTGATAGTTTCTGAGAAACTATGATTCGTTCTCACTTACGAGGTAGGATCGAGAGTATTTCTATTTAATATATTTAGTTAGATATTTAGTATAAATTCATGCAGCATTTTCCAGAAGATCAAAAACAACTCTTTATAGATATGTTTTTAGCAAATTTTGTAGTACCCACGCCAAACGCTTATGCAGGGGCAGTTTCCCCTCAAAATGCATCCCTCAAGATCTTCAATGACCCACTCCCAAACCATTCTAACAACAACAGGTTAGATCCTAATGGAACAAATAAGGGTGTCATGATAGGAAACAATGATCATGAAGCTTCAACTTCATTAAATCCACCAGTCGCACCCCAATTAGGAACTCGACCTCAAACTAAGATAGTTGGTTTAGTGGAGTTAGACGCCGAGCTACCCGTAGAAACCATAACAAGAACATGGGATTATTCTTCTCAACCAACTCCAAGTTATTCATTAGAGCCAGACAACACTAAACAAACATTGGTAAAACCTATAGGTGCCTATGATCTAATTAATGATTTAACTAAAACCTTCTCGCACATCTCCTTCTTGGATTTGTTAAAGAACTCTCCCGCATAGTGATTGCCCTCTTAGAAGCGTTAGGCCTTGGCCATTTAATTAACATCACTCCTCCCCTGGAAATGTAAGTAAACCATGTGGACTTTGACGTTTATCCTCGAGGCAGCCAGATAGGGATACTAAATTTATATTCGATATAAGCAAAATGCCAACAGATGCTGAAATTACACGAAGAGGCGACCCAAATTTACATTTACAAGTTTGGGTCTACAATAATTATGTTAAATGTGCAATGGTTGACGATGGGGTAAGAAGTTAATATAGTCCCCTTCGCTTTTCTTCAAAAGTTAGGATATGGAGAGACGAACTGTTCCACGATGCGAAATACGCTAAGAGGTTATGATAGCCTCAAAGCCACTTTGATTGGAACCATAGTTTTACCAGTCACTTTAGGACCCAAGACGGTCCTCACCGAGTTTTATATTATAGATCGGGAAACCAATTATAATATGATCCTTGGTCGGCCATGGATACACCGCATGAAGGCAATCCCTTCCACATTATTCCAAGAAATAAGATTTCTACACTTAGGGAAAATATTCGTGGCATAAGGTGACCCAAAACCCTTTGATATACACCTAGCTGATTTGAAGAAAAGACCAGGTGTTCACTCCAAGTTTGAACTCCCAACAAATCATCTTGTCAAACCAACTAATTCACAACCAAAAGAAAAGTTGATACCCACCACTGAGTTGGAAATTACAAATCCAGCCGAGGACATTCCAGTACTCAAAAATGAGACCAATGTTATAAAAATAGTGTCACTAGGGACTACCGTAAAAATTATCGAGTTGCTAGAAACGGACTTACCAATTCTCCTACCATTTGATTCTATGGGTATGGGACACACCCTGGGAATTACTTCTCTTCCATCAGATGAAATTTTTATGGTAGAAGTAACCGAAGCAAAGGAAGTAGATATGACAGATATCCCAACATCCATTTTTCCTAGCAAGTATTGGACTCTCCACTTCGATGGAGCTATATGTCATTTTGGAGTTGGGGCGGGAGTGATCTTTACTTCACCTGAGGGAAAGATCCTACCTTTCACCTTTAAATTAAACTTTGAATGTACAAACAACGGGGCTGAGTACGAAGCTCTCCTCCTTGGCCTCATTCTAGCTAAAAGAATGGGTGTCGACAACATTAGAGTACTAGGAGACTCGCAATTGGTTACAAACCAAGTCTCTGAGGTATATGAAACTAGAGTTGAGCACTTACAACTCTATAAAACAACAATATTAGATCTAAGCAAGGGATTCAACTTCATATCAATTAAAGCAATCCCATGAGAACAAAACCTTCTTGTAGACTTGATAGCAACCTCAACTTCTGTTTCACCCCAAACAAGTGAGTTGGAGGACACAAATTTCATGGTATCACTTCGTACCGAGCCATTAGTGCGTAAAATACCAACAAACTCACTCCTAACTCATGGAGAAGCTGAGGATGATTTTTCTATCGTGGATCACTTTGACGATGATAGAGTCACTCTCGAATATCTAAACGCCTATGTGGAGCTACATCTTGCTCATCGTATAGTTGATCTTTCCCTAATACCACATTCCTCTTCCTATTTTGGAAATCCCATGGTAGAGTCTCCTCCACAGAAGGATCTCGATATCTATGAGGTAGAAAATGGAGAGAGCTTGGAATTACCTCAGCCCCACCTGAATTTGAAGAAGGTAATGCTTCTTTAATAGAAGAAACCATTGACATAAACATTGGAATGAAGGAAGAACCAAGAATTTTGAAGTTGGGATCCTCGTTAACTCGGAGGAGATAGAAATACATACCCAAATCCTCAAAGAACATCAAAAATCTTTTGCATTTAATTATAAAGAAATGACGGGAATTGCACCACAAGTCATGGTACATAATCTTGTCACTAAACTAGATGCGAAGCCAATCAAACAGAAGTCAAGACCAATGAAGCCAAAAGTGGCTCTCATGGTAAAAGAGGAAGTAATAAAACTTCTCCAAGTGGGATTCATCAAACCCATTGACTACTCACAATGGGTATCTAATATCGTTCCCGTCCTTAAAAAGAATGGGAAAATACGCATTTGCATAGATTTTCGGGATATTAACAAAGCTTGTCCCAAGGATGATTTCCCATTACCATCCATTGACGTTATCATTGATGCAACAACTAGATTTGAACTGCTGTCCCTCATGGATGGGTTCTCAGGGTACAATCAGATTAAAATATTAGAACAGGATCAAGCCAAAACCACATTCATAACTCCTTGGGAACATATTGCTACGTTGTCATGCCATTTGGTCTTAAGAATGCCAACGCTACATATCAGTGGGTAATGAATTATATATTCCATGATCTTATCCATAAAATTGTGGAATCCTATGTGGATGACTTGTTGGCCAAAGCCAAGAAACACTGTGATCATCCGGAAGTGCTCTGTATCATCCTCTCATGACTAATCGAATATGGTGTCACATTAAACCCAGAGAAGTGTGTGTTTGGTGTAATAGGAGGCAAACTTTTGGGCTACATTATATCTTCACGAGGGATTGATGTTGATCTAGCCAAAATACGGGCTGTTCTTGAAATGATCCCACCATCAGACGAGTCTAGAATCAGGTCATTTCTTGGGAAACTCGAGTGCAATCCGAAGGTTCATCCCAGATTTAAGTTTTTCCATTCATCCAATCAACAATCTATTGAAGAAAGATTATAGCATTGATTGGACTGAAGAATGCAATGAGGCCTTTGAAGTAGTTAAACGCTTCTTGTTGTCTCCACCCACGCTAATGCCTCCCAAGCCAAACTGCCCTTTGATCCTATACTCACGAGCCACTCATGTCTCGCTAGCCTGCATGTTGGCTCAAGAAGACAATGATAAACGAGAACACGTGGTCTATTTCATTAGCTGAACATTGCTCGATTATGAAACACGTTACACACAGGCAGAGAGAGAATTCCTTGCCATAATTTTTGCAACAAAACGTTTGAGACATTACATGTTAAACTAGGAAACAAGGGTCATTGTAAAGACAGACCATTTACGAACATTTCTCACACAAGGATCTTTATCTAAAAAGGCTGGCCATTTCATAACCTTAATGGGAGAATTTGAGTTAACGTTCATGAACTAGAAATCCATTAAGGGAAAAATCATTGTAGACTAGTTAGCTGACAATCCACTAGATGGAGGTGAGCTGGTAAATCTAGACTTTCCGATGAGTGTGTATACTTTGTCGAAACCAAGCCCCCCATCTCTACATGTCCCTGGTATACTAATATCATCAATTTTATCATGGACCATACATACCGGAAGGTGCCACATCACAACAAAGAAGGCGGTTATGCATTATTACCACTAAATATGTTGTTTTAGAACAGGTACTCTATCGTAAAGCCTTCGACGACATGCTTCTAAGATGCGTCGACATAGAAGAATCCAAGAAGATTCTTCATGAATCCCATAGTGGGATATGTGGAGGCCACTTTGGTGGTCACACCACCGCTCGTAAAATACATGGATGGGCTATTTTTGGCCCACTCTTGAGCATGACATAGTGGAATTTGTATGTAAGTGCCACAAATGCCAAGAATTCTCTCACGAGATTCACATGCCAACACAATCCCTGCAACCAATAGTGACTCGTGGCCCTTCTCCACGTGGGGTCTAGACTTGATAGGGAAATTCTCTCCCTCATCAACCGATGGCCATAATTTTATAATTACAGCCATGAAATATTTTACCAAATGGGTGGAGGCCATGCCTCTCACCACCGTACCAAGTTCGGTAATTACCAAATTCATTTGAACTAAATTATCTGCGGGTATGGTGTCTCAAATCATTATCTCGAGATAATGGCATTCTTTAAAAATGACGAAGTCCGTGAATTATGTAGCAGGTTCAAGATAAATCATCACACAACCTCTCTTTACTACCCTCAAGCCAATGGGCAGGCTGAAGCGACAAATAAAACGTTGAAAGCTATTCTCCTCAAAGTAGTAAGGAGAACAAATGAGAATGGCATTTAAACTATATCCGCCTTATGGGCCCATCGAACCTCAATAAGAACACCAACATGAGCAACTCCTTTCTCGCTAGTATTCGGAGTAGAAGCAGTTCTCCCACTTGAGGTTGAAATACCCAGTCTCTGCATCTCATTACAAGGGATTCTAGACGAAGAAGCTTATAGGGAGGCACGCCTCTCTCAACTAGAAAGCCTTGACAAGGCAGGTTAAATGCCGAACAATGACACAGAGCCTATGTTGACTGGATGTGCTGGTAGTATAACAAAAAGGTCTATGAGCGAGAAATATATGAAGGAGATCTAGTTCTAAGACTAGACAGCCGGATCGATAAGAAAACCAACAAAGGAAGAAATTTCTGGCCAAATGGTTGGGCCCATACCGAGTCATGAAGGACTACGGAAATGGTGCGTATCTTTTGTGCACACTAGAAGGTGAGGAATTCGGTGAAATTGTAATTCCTTGCATCTTAAGTGGTTTTATGCATAAAACATCAAAGTCATTACTTGTACATTATAGCTACCTACATTGCATTAGTCTTTTAGCTGCTTCATTCTGTCCATTTCGTAAAAATGGTAGTCCAGGAGCTTACTCTTAAACAATTTGTTACAATTTTCTGAAAATATTGGCAAAAGCATTCGTATCACATCTCTCCAAACATCATCAAAATTTTCAAAATCTTCTCATCAAGTTCGACAGAAAAACATTGACAAAAACCATACCAAGGCTTGCATACTTGGCTTTGCTCTTTCTTCCTACTAGGTGAAGTTGTCCTTGCCTACGGTCTATTCTAGAAGCTTCTTGGTGTCACATCTATCCCTCTTAAATCTCTTTGAATGAAAGGATATCTCAAAGTCATAGATCAGAAATGTCAAAATCAAATGAAATCAAAAGCACCAAGTAAACAAAATATTTTATTTTACACACTTCTTTTCCCCATCAACCTTCGGTGATAAGCCCACATCTCTTACTGGTGGTGTGAGGTTGGGAAAGGAAAGAAGTGCCCTTACTCACCTATATCCTGCCTTTGGTGACAAACCCATGCTTCTTACTAGTGGTGTGAGGTAGGGTGTGGGGGGTCCAGTCACACAAACTAACAAATCTTGGTATGCTAAAAACACAAATTCACCTCTATTAAGAGAAATCAAAATATCCAAATATCCAAATTCCAAAGAGATCAGATCCTCAAAACCAGATTTTGTCAACCAGGTTGCCATTTATGAATCTAAGTCTAGATAAACTGAAAAGTAAGTGGCCTTCTAAGCATGGTAGTAGTAATTAAGGTAGGGTAGGTGTGTAGGTCCAAACTTGGTTTCTGTTACTGGTTTGTCTGTCTCTCATTGTTCCATTTAGTCAAACTCATACAACTTGTGCCCTTCCTAACTCTTGGTGTTGAGCCCTCAGCATCTCACTAGTTGCGTGGATTTGGGATTGGGGCAAGTTCATCTCTTTATCACTATGCATTCATCATGTTTTTCCAACATAAGAAGAAATTACAAACATTGCCCAAAGAGTTCAAAAGTTCAGTACTACCATATGTTAGTATCATCTCATATCAGCACCACAAAACATACAGAGTAAAATATTCTATCTACTATCATTTGTTATCCATTGCATACATTCTGAAAACATGAAAACAAGTATTCTAAAAACATCTAAGTACACATTCAGAAATGAGTCACAAAGTTCAAGATGCCAAGAGTCTAGATCCAAAGAGATACATATATATATATATATATATATATATATATATATCAAGTTTCATATACAATGCCATCATGCACTAGGCATGGTCAAAATGCTCAATGAGCCCGAAAAGTACAAAAATACTAGTCCACATCAATGGGCTCATCACTACTATGGGCTCGAAGGATGGCGCCTAAGACTTAATCCGGTCAGTAAGGGTGCATGAGAGCATCTGACTCTCCCTCATGCACGACAGGAGGAAAACACATCACCCTCCTAACCATAATAGGAGTACTAGGCATAACAATAGTCCAACACCGCCTCTAAGGACCTCCCGAGCCTCGCGGATATATCTATCTATGCTAGGATCCGGCCATCACGGAGGGAGCATCTGCCCCTCTGCATAGGGGAGGCCAAATCTGTGGAACTCTATCAAAGGGGTGTATCTCTAACTTCCCCGCCCTATCTATCAACTAGGTGGTGGTCTGATAGGAAATCAAAGTGACGATCTCCTCTCCCTATACCCCTGACATGGCCTAATAAGGAGTGGCCTCCATGTCTATAGTAGTTAGGAAGCCACCGGGAGCATGCCGGTGGGGTGCTCTAAGAACTATCATCCCCGTCTCTCCCACCTGTTGCCTAATAAGGAGTGGCTCACGTAGATGCTCACCCCGGGATCCTCCACCTCTACACCTCTCCCATATGGGATAATGTGCTCATACACCCAACTCATGACAAGAGTTGGGTGGCTCAGTGACTGCCCCTGTAAATGGACTACCCTATATAAGTCATGGTAGGTAGTCCCGAGGATATCTGCTCCCCAAGCGTAGACACATCCATGGCCCTCAATCGTGCAATAATAGGGGCCCAACCATATAAGAGGGTGTCCCTCATCCTCAATCGCCTAGATGCAAGGATGCCCATGATGGCCTTATGGGCGAAGCAAGGGAATGTCTGACTCAATAATAGAGCGGATCCTCATGCCCTTCTTCGACCCCATCGATACAACCGCATCTCCCATGTAGGTGGCCCACTGAACCACTTGTGATCTAGATATAGTTGTCTTAAGAGATAGCCACCGCCCAAGGATCGAAACCCCCAGTATATGGTAAACATCCTCCAGGGTGATAGACCACTCACCCCTAACTCCTGGAAATCGGAAGGTGTTCCGATCCACATCCCAATATGAGAACAAGTCACACAATATGTGACTGGTAGGTGCAACATGAGGAACCTGTGCAATCCTCCATATACCAGCCCTCTGGAGAGTATCCCGCTCTACCTGGGAGAGTGCCTCCAACACTGCCGAGCTAATCACACTCCCTCTCCTGAGCTCCATCTAATGTACTCCGCATACACCCAAAAACACAAAAAGGAGTAAGTACTAAAATCCAGTTGGAAAACTAGTAAAAACACATAAAAATTTTATACATGCATGGCCTAACGATGTGACACATGCCCCAATGATGATACAGGTCTCATTGCAAGGTGTTTGGAATCCAGAAAGGTTCACCAAGTATATGCTTGTATCCCGCATGCCCGCTCAGCCTCCGCATGCCTGGTTTTTCCCTTTTTCCCCTTTCTTCTTGCATTCTTGTCTTGATGTGAGGAACCGCTTCACCGGTGGCGGTCCGTGACCGCCGCCAGACAGGTGGTGGTCCCATAACTACCACCGCATGTGGCGGCGGTTTTTTTACGTTTTCAGATTCTTCCGACGATCGCGTCAAACATAAATCTTCAAATTTACACGCTTTCTTCAACCACTTTGGCTTGCATTAATGTTTTCTGCTCCCTGGGAATAGTGTTTTTCCTTTGTTTATAGTAAAAGAGATCAAATGAGAGTTACCCCCTATGGTAAATGCATTGGTTATAAATAACTTGACTTGTTTTCAAGCAAATGGCCCTCATCCTTTCAATACTCTTGTTCATTTTTTCAATTCCTTGCTTAGAATTATGTTAGTTTCATGTTTTTCTTCCATTGTTGGCATTTTAGAGGTCATATCATCTTCTTGTTTCAAGTCTTATTCCATTGTTGCTGCATACAATCAGTTTAACATAGAATAGCTTCATTTCTAGACTAGAATCCATTAAAGTTGCATGTTTTGTTTTGTCACAAGGATAATTTCTGAAACTCTCGGTACACTTGTGTTGTATTTCTGCAATAAATCCTGTTAGGAATTGCATAGTCAAGCTCTGTTCACTTGCACTATCCCTCTCCTACTCGCATTGTATTCGGTCTATATCCAAAGTTGCCATTGTTCGATTGCTATCTTCTATTGATACTATCATATACACACTTTTTGGATTCACGAGGACACGAAGGAATGAGGAGATCACACTGAGGGGATGAAATCACACACAATTGGATTTACCACTATTCTGTAAACACCAGGTTTGAGCTATCAAAGTTCTAGTTACAACATATCAAATAGAGTAGTGAATTATTTTATTTCAGTCAAAAGCTTGTTCTCGATATCACCAGGGAAGCTATGGGGATTGATAGTTTCTGAGAAACTATGATTCATTCCTCACTTCTGAGGTAGGATCGAGAGTCTTTCAATTTAATATATTTAGTTAGATATTTAGTATAATATCACAATTGCATAGGAAAATAGCCATACCAGGCTACTTTGTTTGTTTTCATTTTGTTTCTAGATTAGTTGTCCATTTTATAAATATACTAGAGTAGCGATCTTCAATTTCATTGAAATACGTCATTGAAAATACAAAATATAAGATGCTTGCATAGTGTAAATACCTCTTTTGTAATCAGTTTATTAAATGTTAGTTAAAAGTTGAATCATTTTGTATGACAATCACAGGACCTAGAGAGCCTAGAGAATATATATTTGAACCCATAGTACCTCAACCAAATTTACCCATGACTTTAGCTGATATAGATCAGGACCTTAGGATACAGTGTCTTTTGAGCAACAACAAACTTACAAGAAATTAGTGAGCAACTAAGAGGATTGAATATCGAAGACGACAAAGCTTACACATTCTGGTCAAACCATCCAAACTATAGATTGCCTTGATAAAACACCTGAATGACCGTGCAAGGGTTTGAACGAGAACAAACATTTGGTTGCGATCCTTTGGTTCGCAGCCTAACACAGGAGACCTCCTCATTGACATAGACACTAGCTTACGTATCCAAGTTTCCAGAACACCTGTTAGGTACTCGAGAAAATCATACAACTTCTAGTTCTAAACGTAGAAGCTGAAAAGGCATACGATTACTGGATAGTTGGGAGAAGGGATTGATTCTTCACATGACCATAACAGGTCCACAACAACCACAAACTCACGGTTGTGATCCCTAAATCCCACAACCCAACGGGCCTACAAATTAGTCAAGTATTGACACCGGCTTGCGAACGCTGGTATTTAGATCTTCACCACTCCCGCCGGATATTATAACACAATTTTCCATATTAAATATAGAGGCCAATCAATCTAATATTTTCTGGGCTAGACCAGAAAACCACCCATAGTTCACTACAAATCCATTAAACCACCTACCACTACTTTCATGACCTTTTCTGGAGATATATACGAAGCTCCCATAGGTCACTTCCACATATCCAACAACCAAGAAATAGGATCTCAGCAGAGCTCGACATCGATTGGAGCCTCGAGCAGCCATTATATCCGAACGAGCCATTACACCAATCCAGGTTAGGAGGGCCTTCTTCGCCTTAGATTCGCAGATTCCATTATTGCGTATTGAGGATTTAAGATTACCCGATTAGCTTATACATATCTATCCACATTCAACATTCACCGGCTGTCTCGACACGACCTCGAGAGGTCGGGTATGAGGAAGAGGTACTTGTAGATTCCCATGCTTGCATGTTAATTTTCCATCGTCTACAGCTTACTCCGAGGTGAAATCGTAGAATCAAGAAGACAACTGAGCCAATCTACCTTTATTCTATTTGACCTTTGAGTTGATAATTGAGAAGTCATGAATGCTTACTTATTTGCACTATTTGGGTTTCTGTTGTGATCATATCTTATACCTGGGAAGATCTCATTGGTATTTTTCTTGGTGGTGGATATCATCGCAACTTCTTTCTTTGTCTAAGGAGGTGCATCCTATGCAGATGGGGTTGGAGTGATGTAGGAGATTAAGGACCAAGATTATTATGGGGAAGAGAGCTCAACTAGGTCAATTTCCCCTTGTTCAAGATCCACCACAGTGCTTCTTATGTTCCCGATTTCTTATTCAATCTCATGTAGAAGAACGAGCCTTAGGTTCTTCCCATTTCCTCTTTGAGATTTCTCCGAATGAATGAACTGGGATGCTTGTCTTTTCCCTAGAGGAGTTATAGGATGCTTGTCTCTGTAGGGATAAAAATTACTCGATAAAATATTATCAATTCTCTTTCTTTTGAACCACTCTTTGGACCTCTTGATCACAACCTCGTGCATTCTTTGATGTCTCTAGATTCACGCACACTCCAAACCACTTGGGAAGAGAACAAGCCTTTCTTGAAGGGTAATTTGGATCAAACATCTCCGAGCCATCTTCTGAAACCTTCCTCATACCAATCAAATATGAATTTTCTCATTTAATCAAATGTCATACTCCTATGGTCATGTTCATGGACCTCATACTCATCAATACAATTTTCCCAGAAGTCTTTAATTTGGGGCATGTGATGCAAGTTGGGCATGTTAAATGAGTCTAGATTCTCCCTAATATCACAATATTCCTTAGTAGTTTATGAGTGTATATGTTTAGGGGATAAGGTGGCTTCAACATTTACAACATCTTAAGAATCATTGCATGTGAAAATCCTCAGTGATATAGGGAAAGAGATCCACTTCTTCCTTATACTCTTCAACTTGATATTTATATGCACCAATGCCTGCACAACTCCATCAGCAAGAGATTCTGTCACTTGGATAACGAGGAAACCTTCATGGAGCAAGAGCAAATCCTAACACCCCGATATACAATAATTTTGAAAACCGAATGAAACATGAGCCATACTTACGGATTAAGGCACTATCTTGTGAAGACATCCTAAAATGTTGATTTCCATCTAGCAATTTGATCACATACATCGTGAATGTATCATTTACCTCACCAAAGTTTTGATTACACTCTTTCACGACCAACTGTGGGTACTTATTGAATGTAGGGGATTTTGGGATACATTTTGAGTAAGTGTCAATGTTAGGAAATAAGAGATAAAATATGCGGAACAATCCCTCACACAATTCTGCAACATAGAAACTAATATGTAGAAAATATTACAAATCTCAAATAAAAGTGCGAGAATAAAATAACACACAACAAAAGAGACAATATTTAACGTGGTTCACCAAATTTGGGCTACGCCCACCGAGAATCACTTACTCATATTTTATTACAATCCACCACTCTCTCAATATAATACCCATATCTATTTGGAGCTATGCTCAACAAACTCTACAAAATTCACACCCGAATTCATACACATCTGCAATGTTACATTAACCTACCATATGCACAAAACCACATAAGTAGACAACTACTTAAGTAGTTTTACAAAACAATGGGTATCAAAACCATGGGCCAAAACCGTCCCATAAAACTATGGGTCAAAAATCCTTCCCATATGAGAAAAGAACATTTCCGGTATATCGGACACGTTTTAAGGCCAAAACATTTTTCTGGGGTTACACCTTCGAACCCTAGCAAGACAAATGTGGAAAGTGTACATTACTCTTCTGTACAGTCTTCAACACTTTCTCACATGAAAAAAATCTCCACAACATAACGATCAAGTCCGAACGGTCTTGTATTCACCAAGGCATGTACAATGTATAAGGTTATGAAGAATTTTCTCGGAAGTAGGTACATGGAGCAATTGATTGTGTAAGTTGTCACCGATAAGATGCCCCAATAAATCACATGCTTACCTTTGAGGATCATGAGGATGAAGAGTTCCATACTGAGTCTTTAAAATGCTTCATGTTCTCTTCTCCCATTACGACTTATGAGAATGATGACATGATAAAAACATTGTGGAACTCACTACGGGAAAGAGTCTTCGATGTGAGAGAAGGATTTATTTAGTGCTTCAACCAAGAGAGACGAGGGAGAGGAATTGAATATAGGGGTAATTTTTGTACCATTCTACAAATGTGAACTCCTTGGTGTTCATGACCATGTTCTTCTCAGTTGGGATTTTCATTCCTTGAGATATGGCCCTTGGAGTAAGCATAACTAAGATTGAATTGTCATCAACTTTGATTGTCCTGGTGTCTGATTTGTAGTGTTAGGCACATGCCACCACTAAATAAATGTTTTACAAGGATGTGGGATGGCTACCTCAGTACATAATCTATGGGAAAATATATTTTCTTCAATAGGTTCTCTCACTGTTGAACATTCGTGCTTGAGCTCTTCTAGGTCCACGTGAGCAACATTGTTGTCACCCACACTCAGGAACTCAGATGTGTGGGCCGAAATAATATTTGAGCCATTGAACTTGAACTTCATGATGGAAAAAATTAACAATATAGGTTATCATGGAGGCGATGGAATTTTTTTTCACTCGGAACCAAAAACTACTATTTTTAGACTTTAGGTTCCAGGAGTTGCTATTTTGGGTAGTGTTGCTTTTTTGTCTTGGTATCGACCGAGACATTATTATCATGTTTGGAGCATGTTCACTTATATTTTGGGGCCAATTTGAAGTTATTTATATTTTTAGAAAGTTACATTTTACTTTTTTTGCATTTTGCTTTTTGCTTTTTCGGCTGTGTACCTAATTTTCAGTTTATGTGATTTTCACGTTTTTTCTTGAAAGTTTTTCTTGTTTTAGGAAATTTACTAAAAATAGAAATTGCAAACCATCGGTACTTACTATTTTTGTAAACTGGTCTTCAGCTCCATGGTTTGATGAAAAACTGTGTTTTCCTTATGGGTTTTTATTATGGGTTATGTGTTCAAAATTTCAAGTTAACTCGCCTCCGGATCAACAATAATCGACAAAAGAAAAAGTTAGGGCATGAAACTTCAACTGGATGCCATAAAAATATGAGGTACTTCTATGACTTTAGTTTCTTGTAGCATCAAGGCACATAGAGAGGAAGAGATGTTCTAAGTTTCATCAGATTCTACTCCGTGGTTTGGAAGTTATGAATGATTCTTCCTTTTTAACCTATGAGGGTTTCTCGACTGACAAAAAAATGGTTTTGGCTAAAAATATGTGTTTTTGTGTTGAATGAGCGGGGAGGATAGAAAATGGATGAGGGAAGCAATGAAAAAGGGATAAAAGCAACAACAATGGAGGAATGAAGAAAATCTTACAGTAATGGTTTACCCTGTTCGAGTGTGTGGGTAGTAGGAGAAGCAACAAGAAGTAACACTTAAATAAAAAAATCTTGAAAATTTTCACAGGTTTAGCATGGGCATACTTTTTTCCTAACTCTCCCAAACATTAGGGACAATTTTTGCAAAAAGCGTGCCTCCTCCTCATTGGTCCACTTGTTGCGTTATGATTCATAGTGGAGGAAGAGCTTGGGGGATGGAAATGAAGCACTTAGTCAATTTACTGTGGTCATGTGGGTGGCCAAGGGTCAAAATAGGAGGGGGAAACATTTTTGTGTCCCATCCATCCCATGATGTGATCGTTTTGGAGCTCTAGATGACCAAGTAATCCCCCTTGCACTAATTCTTAGCCCTTAGCTCCGTCCAGGTCATATAGCGCCACGTGGCTCAATCATAGAGGGAACACTTTTGTGTCCCAAATGTCCCAAATGTTTGGGGAAATTAGTGCGTAAAAGTGCAGCCCTCTCTGATTGGCTCATTTTCCAAGCTTGAAAAGTTTCTAACTCCTCAACCGTACTTTGGAGAGCAACTTGTCGGATGCATAACTTGAGCTCTAGACATCTTTTACCATGCTTATTTATATTAAATTATATTAAAAATGCCTTTTGAACACAATGGTGATGGTATCATACCTTGATTCGCATGTAAACCCTTGCAAAATAGGTTTTTACTTCAAGATCAAAGGTTGTGCATGTTGAAAATAGGTTGTGGATATAATCACCCGAGTCTTGTGAAAAAAGTGATATCTCCATCCTATAGAGCACTGAATTATATTTCCGAAAATATTTTTTTTATTCCTAAATCCTTACGGAGCTCCCTAGAATCACTTCGAAGCTCGAGGTTGTTTTTTCACTATGCATCTGTTTCACTGTCATGACCCACTTTTGTTGAAACTACTCCAAAACCTTTGAAACTTCCCAAATTCTTCCAAAACCAATTGCACAACATTATTAGCTCTCTAATACACCTCCATGATGATTTTGAGTCTTTCGTTCCGCTCTAGGGGTGTGTACCAGCCTTAGGAAGACAAGAGAATAACCTCTCCTTAAGCTCCTCATAGAGTCTATCTTGAAAAATATCATCTTTGCAGAGCTTGAATAGACTGGATATTATTAAATCACCTAAGGACACGGCGATACAACACATTGGACAACTTATATGGATGGGATAGGACTAAAATGGGGATTAGAGTAACTGGAGGAGGGTTCGGGATAACCTTTAAGCAAAAAAATAATTGTAGGGTATGGTTGTCATGCTTTCGGGTATGAATTTCTCCCTGAAAACTCATGAAAATATTATGAAAACATAATAGCTATGATTATTGCTTGTAAAGGAAAGCATGATGAGAGTTTTATTGTAGGGGAAAAATGTAGTGATCCATATTGTTCCAAGGATGTGTGGTTGATGCATGTTTTGTATAACAACTTAACAATGATAAGTTCTTTTCGAGTCGAATGTTAAACAATTTGTGAAAAATTTGCAAGTGAAACTATGTTGATATGATTTTCTTATAACCAAATATAAACAAAATTACTATTTAATTTGTTACAATTTTTGTTATTTCCAATATTGTTAATATTTTAACTTTTGTTGCATGAATGTAGATAATAAATATAGTTTTTGTTATAATATGTTTGACCATGTTTATACTTGATTTATTTAGGCATGTGCTTTTACTAGAGGCTACAAATGTAGTTTAATATTAAACAATTTTCTTTCACATTGTTATTTTCTTCAAAATTGTTAGTAATTGGATGGTTAAAGTTTCTCTAAACCATTTTATAGATCAAATTTGGCATGCATCGAAAAATATTTTGTTTTTGATTTGAAGGATTTCTATCTAGAGTTTATGGAAATGGAAACACTTCACCTTGGAATAGACTACTAGATTTTACTTACTTGTATCATAAATAATTTAAATGAGATTTTAGTGTTGATTTGATAACAATTGCAATAGAACATTTTAAATTTTTCTTATGGTCAACATATCTAGATTCAAGACTTTTGTATTATATTTTTAAAAAAAAATTGGGTTGTTACAAAATGTTTGCTTCAAGTTCACTTAGGTGTGGGGACAAAGTAAGAGGTTTGCAAGTTTAACCCAACAAATATTTGACAAGTACAAAGATGTATACAAAAAAATTCTATTGATTATAACAAAAGATACATGTCTTTTGGGGTTAGTGAAAAAATTATTCTCAAGACTCCTCCATGATGGGAGTTTATGGAACAAATATAACTCATAAATTGATTTATACTCAATTATGTATGTGTTTGAAGTATGAAGAGTAGTATAATAACATGTGCGGGTCATTAAAAACGTCTAAATGAACTATTGTTGCATGCGAATGAATAAACATTGTAGAAATGATTACAATGTGTAAAATTCTCTCTTATGAATAAAAACATAATGGTGTGATTTGTAATGCAATGTTTAATGACGATAATATGTGTTAATTATAACAAAACAAATAAAAAGATTGATTATTTTAATAATGTTGGGGATTGTATTTTCCATTTTATTATTTATGACAAGCAATTCATTCATTTATTACATTTGTAGATAACAATGTTCGTGATACAAAATTGATTATATTCGATATAAAAGGTGTTCTAACTCATACTACATACGGCATATGCATCACGAGAAAATGTTAAAACTCCATGAAGGTGTCCAATTTTTTTCTCGAGATCCAATTTATAATTATTACGTTGTTGTTTAACCTACTTCAAGATGTTCTTTTGGACATCTGCAAGGATGTCAAATGTAGATGACATGATATTGATATTCTACCAAATTAATGGATTAAATGTTGATAGCTTTGAATTCATATACACATAAGAAGATTGTCACAGAGTCCAAACGTCCATACTATAATGGATTAGAGAATCCAATCATTTTCTTTAAAATATTGAACATTTTATTGGGCCGAGTTTAATGGGGTTTACAATTGTAAGAATACGATTCGTGGAGGATTACATAGTTAAAAATATGTACAATGAAAGGGGAAACTATATACTCGCAAAGACATTTAATGACACATACTTGTTATGAGAATAATGGAAAATGTTGTGACCTTTGTAATACATGGATGATGTTCGAGATATACTTATATTAATTAAATGAGATAAAAAATTAAGCTTTTTATATCTAAGTTTAAGCATTTTTAATTTTTAGTTTTTAAAAATATACGTGCTAATCATTTTCTATGCCAACATCTCTTCTATGTTTAATACCTTTTAGAGCTAGTAGTTATTAGTTATGAATATATTGTTTTCATGGCATTATAATTTTTATTGCAAATAATTATTTACTTAACATTGTTTCTAAAAGAGAGTTTCTATTGCTAACATTTAGTTTACAAATAATATTTTACTTACATTGTAGACAAATTGTTAGCGACCTCTAGTTAAAGTTCTATAGTTTTTGAAGTACACACTATAATGACATTCCATAACAAATTGAGTTTATTTCAATTTCATATAAATTGTAGAGTGAACATCACATTTGCAAAGGATTTTCCATTGTAATCATTTCAATTGAAAGAATTAATTTTTAATATTTGTTATACTTGCGCTTCATTTATTTTTCCACCATCTCTTCCAAATTTAATGCTTTCCGGACCCTACACTTGCTAATTGTACATAGTTTTTGGTATTTCAATTTAACCATATTTGTGAAGTGAAATTTTATTAATGATTATATTTTGAAGGTAAGTTTCCAAAATTTCCTCGCCTCAAATCTTAGACCATATGATCCGCATTGATTTTGTTTCCTTTTTTTAGTGTGCTATGTATGTCTCGAGTTCACTTTTGGGTCAACTTTCACATATTGGATTCCAATCTAACCCTAAATGGAATCTAATTTATAGAAAATTGGAATCCAAAATCATCCTAAATGGATTCCAATGTTCCATAAATTGGATTCCAAAACTACTTTATGAATCCAATATCTGGATTCTAATAACAACCATATTTTTAAGTTCTTGGATGGGAATAGGTCCAAATTTAGTGAAATGATGTTTTTTTTTTCACATAATGCTAAGGTTATGGGTTCACTCCTCTCATTCAACATGAGCTACTATCCCTCTAACTAGGTCTATTCTATTGCCAAAAGAGGGGGAGGGATCTCCTCCTTTTATAACTATTATTAGCAACCTTATGCTTATCATCCCCTTCTATCAATGATCATAATTCTCTAGCCACTCTCATTGGTCATCTTGAGACTGGGACCTATCCAATCCTATCATTATGAGAAAATTATGCAAGATGAATAAGAGATCCTTAATTTTGAGTAGGTCATATAACCTCATGTTATGGACAACTATGAATTACTATCATCCTTGTCTGGTAATCCTCCCGGTGTAGAGCATTGTGGAAGCAAAGTCTTTAGCAAGACATTAGCAAAAAACAAACATTTCTCAAAAGAAAAGAGCCAAACATTTTGATCCTCATGAACCATAAAGATCTCAGAGAGATATGATTGTAATGAGGCCAAAAAACACCCCTTGATCTCATAATAAGATGAGAATTTTGATACAAAATGATCTTTGATTTCAGGGTTTAAGGAGCAAATTTCACAAATTTGATGCTCCTCAAGAATATGGTGGTCAATCTTTATGTTGAGTTGGTATAAACCATGTGAGAGACATAACAAGAGCAAGATAAGAAGCACAAAGAATCAAACACAAAAGATTATCGTAAAGAACAAAACAAATTTTAAAATATTGAAAATCTCATATATACAAAACGGATAGCGCAAAAAATCAAACAACAAATGAAGGTGCACCAACACAAACCACCTTAACTTGAATTACTAATCAATAAACACATCACTCTACATCAAAACACCATAGCATTTAAGTGCTCCCTTACCAAAATTAGATGTACAAATACCCATCTACGTGGAAATATATATATATATATATATATATATATATATATATATATATATATATATATATATATATATATATATTTTTGTGTGAAGAACTCGAGTTTTTTTTTTTCTCTCTCTAACGATTGTCTTTACACATTTCTAAGACCGTTTGATCAATTTGTTGAGTGTAATTACGTCCCTAAACAGACCAGATAAATGCAGAAACGGTTACAACCAACCTACATTCATGATTAACGGAATCCCAGTTCTTGCGAAAAGCGTTTCACAGAAAACCAATAAAAGCTTAAACAGGCCGTCGGTTTATAGAGAAATAGGATTGCTGGAGACTTGTATAGCCTGGATTTGATTGCAATCTGCTGTCTGATTTCAATATTTCATCCAAGAAAAAAAAACAGTCTCTTTTTTTTGAAAAAAACGTGTAGTTGGATGTGATTGCAATCTCCAGTCTGATTTCAATATTTCATCAAAAAAATTCTCTTTTTAATAAAAAAGTCTTTTGTATGGCTGGATTTGATTGCATTCTACCCTGTGATTTCAATATTCTATCAATTATTTGGTGTTTTTTTATTAAAAAAGCTGATTTTGCATTGTAAACATAGACCATATAGAATCCTCTCTCAAATCGAGCAGGTTTTTGGTCTTACCTGGCGCAAGAAATCTTGTGCCAGGTTAATGGCGAAAGAAGTTGCAGAGGAGAATTGAAGAAAGCGAAGCAAGATATTTGGGACACACATTCCAATTCCAATTCCAGCTTGTGGGATTGCGACAGCAGCCTTTATGACTCGTTTGAATTGCGATCTTTTTCGTCTCAGCTGAGCCGAGCATTGTCGGAGGTCTCGAGGTCGAGTCGCAGCGACTCGCCGTTGCAAGTTCAGGATAAGGGTATTGGATGCTTCCGTAGTTCGTCCCTGCCACGAAATCCAGAGTTCAGATATGACCAGAAATCGATGGAGAAAGAGGCGGGCGGTCACGATGATAACCACAAGCAAAAGCAAAAGCAAAAGCACAAGCACAGAACGTTGGCATTTGGGTTGCTCAGGAAATTGATCCGACTGTTACACAAGAATCCCCACAATAGTAATTAGCAATTGTGTTGTAAATATTAATCAAGCTCTCACTAGTTACCAATTGGGTGTTGTAAAGCTTCTCTTTATTTTTCTACTTCTATTACATAGATATTGGCATCTCTGCTCATGGTAAGTGGAGATTATATATAGGTGATTTATACTTTTATGAGTAAGCATACATCTACAACTCATGGTAAGACTTCCCTAAGGAGGCTTGGATAATATTCTCTCTTTTAATGTTTAAATTGTGAAAATAAATGAAGTTGTTATGTACTTTGTAAAAATAAATCTTTATCAAAATATTAAATGAACGTATTTGGTAAGATATTTACATTTTTTTGGTTTTTAAGTGAAAGTTTAAGATTTGCTATTCATGTCTATGCCACTAATATTATTTTAAATCTATGATTCATTTACTTTGAAATATTAAACCTCACCAAAACATTAAGTTCTTGTTTGATATGAATCGTTCATATATTGTAATAATCTTGTCCCATATAATGAGCTCTACACTTGAGTAGGAGTCTTTGCATATTGTTTGAATTGGTAAACCATCCTTGCCCAATCCATCACATGAAAGCACAACTCATCATACACCATATACGAAACATTCGGCGCTACACCTTTTTACATTGGCGCACATACATCTTATATTAATCATATCTCAACTATACATTAGTTACATCTTTGTGCCATGTTTGTGCACAAAGTATATGTAAACAAATGTAACATAGACTCTTAAACCCTTGAATCTTGTTCACTCTTTCATTGGGGGTATTTATGGTATTATACATAGTGTTTACATGGCTTTAGTCTTGCTAGTTGGTGCATGATTGGACTCCAATGAACCTTCAGAACCTACATGGTTGGTGTTTGGTTGTTATTTAAGTTCGTAAGGTCCCTATATGCTTCATTTGCACATGTGATCCTATATAATCTATAGTATTTTACATGCCTTTAACATTTGCCAAATCTATTTGTGTAAATCATATTTATCCCTTGAGATTTGCCATATTCCTTAAACATTATGCATTGTCTCATCTTCTTTTCTTGTGTCTACTTGCCTTATGTGAGACCTAGTTCTCTACGCCTCTCATGCAAAATAAAATTCTCGTTTTTCTCATACACATTTTTTTGATGAAAAGATCTTATATTAAATTAATGTAATAAGATACAAGATAGCTCTCAACAAAAAAATGGGCGGTATGAGAGCACGACCCAAAATCACGAACACACTAACCGAGCCTATGAAATCAAGAGTCAAACTAGGCCGAGCCTAGGAAGATACAAAAAAAAACCGATGGACTAGCAAAAACAAAGACAAAATCAGGCAACAACAACAAACATGCTTGAGGCGGGTGGATCTTTATCATCCGGTCACCTCGAACTTCTCATACACATTTCACTTGTGTGAGTAGTTACTTTCTTTTTGTGGGTCAACAAGATTCCCTATCACTTCTTTCACACTAAACGTGTCTTCATCCGTGTTCTTCCTCTTTTCCATTGTCCTGGGTGAAATTTTCTCGAGACAAACCTTTTACTTTTTAACAAATGTGATCAACACTAAGGAGCTATGATAATGTGTGAGGGACAAGTGCACGTAGGTTATTGAATACAATGAACTAAATAGAAAATAATATAGTGGAAGACTTATTACGCCGGAGGTGTTCCCTGTGAGAAGGGCCTAGCTGATTCTGACATCAATCAGAATTTAGACGGTACAAATTGAGTTTCAAAGGTACATTGAAATCGACGGTGGGAAGCATTTCTAAGGAGCTTTACCAAAAAAAAAAAGGTTCACATATGTCTTGCTGAATTCGGGATTATGAGATCATACGATATTACAGACATGTCGAGGCATCATTGCCAATATGATGAGCACGGCAAGAATGGTAACAGGAAGCAACAGTAGTATTAGAGGAGGGGGAGGCAGCGATGGCAGAATTAAAGGAAGAAATAATAGTGATGCGGCTAGGCAAAACAGCGCCAAAATGGATTCAACACTGAAATAGGTGACAATATAGGACCTCTTATTTTACCCTCTCCTTCCGTATGATCTTGGCACTTGCACAAGTGAAACTTTTGAGGATCATACATCATGTTCAATAAACACAATAATTAAAGATTTCACAATAACCATATGATTTTGGCACTTATATTTTGATAACTTCGATGCTTTTAGTTGTTGACTTTATAGACATGGATATTATCATATCATTTTGGTTTAGCATGATGTTAGATGATAGAGATATTTTGACTATTGATGGATTGTGATTCATAGTATGATTTGTGTGGATTATTAGAGACATAGAGAGACATTTATATTGATGATGATGATGATGTGTTGTTAGCATATATATTACTGACATTGGAATTCTCGTCATGTTGACTATGATTTAGCATTTGAACTAATCTTGTGATCTTATTGATATTGATGAAATGGTAGAATTGAGATGTTGTTGAAATTATAAACAAATGATAGATTATTGTTTAGTTTAGATGATGATTTAGTTATATGAGGATGTTTATTGATGGATGTGCGTATATTTTATCTTTGATGTATTTGATGTGGCCATGAGGCTGAAGGAGGTATTGTGTGATTTTGCAGGTAATTATATCACAACAATCAAAAGGGGTTAGGAGACCAACCATAACGGAATATTGGATGGATACAACGATGGTCACCATGGCAACTTGTGTAATGTTTGATGTTTGTTATTAGTTTGTTAGGGGGTTTCCCATGGGGGATGACCTCCAAATGTGACCATGGGCTATGTGTGTAATTCTTTTTCCTTTTCTTTTATTTATTTTGGAGTATGTGATTTATTTTGTGATGTAATTCATTTAATCATTGTTGATTAATGTGCCTTAATTAAGTGAATTAATCATGTTTATTAAGTTATTTGGGGATGTGACAAAAGGGGTCATTTATTAGAGTAGTTGGTCCTTTGGATCTTGTGATTTAAGTTGAGTGTATGTGACTTTGAGTGTTGTACACCCTACCTTACTTGGGAAATTCGGATTTGGGCTTAAGGGCCATTTTTGGAGGCTTGTGGGACAAGTTAAGCTTGTCCCACACCTCTTAATTTCATATACCAACCCTACCTATGGATTGGAGGGGTCAAAAATAAACCCCATTATGTGTTTTGTAAGGAAAAAGTGACATTTATTGCACTTTCTTACATGGGTTTTAAATTTTGTCCTTAGGGGTGTGGGTTTGGAGTTGAGTGTGTAAGAGGCTTGTCATTTCTCTCAACCACCAATTTATTGTGCCTTGGGGTTGAGGTTTGACTTGTGAGGTGGAGTTGAGGATAAGTGATGTGGCATCCTACATGGAGCCACCTCACCCTCCTCTTCTCTTTTTCTATATATGTAAGTTTATTTGTTTGTTTGGGGTTACTTCATTTTATTGTGCACTTGTATTTTTGGAGTTAGAGAGTTTTGGAATGCTTGTTGAAGTCTTGAACTTGTTGGAGTTGGATTGAGCTTGAAGGAGCTTGGAGTGTGATTCTTTGATCAAGTTCTTACTATGGAAAGGTAGGAACTACACTCTTGTTTTACTTGTTTTTTTTATATGTGTGTATTACATGTAAGTGAATGGTTTGTGTGCTTGTTGGGATCTTGGGTAGAATGCCTAAGTATGGTGTAGGAGAAGGCTATGGGGATTTTCTATTGTAGGGAGGCATAAGAGTTTGTTTCATGTTTTGGGAGGAGTTGGGTTGGGTGCCCCACCTTGGATAAGAAAATGCTTGCTTTTCTTACTTGGTTCTTTTGAGGGAGACATAAGAGATTGTAGGGAGGCATAAGAGAATGTGGGAGGCATAAGAGGATCTTGAGGGAGGCATAAGAGTTGTGTAGGGGTTTTGAGTTGTGTTTTGGAGGGTTTTAAGGTGGGAACCTAATCCCATTGGGAGGCATAAGTGATCTCCCCATAGATCCTTGCTCCATTGGCTTTGCATTTCAAGCCTTGTGTATTTTGAAAGTTGCATTCTTGTGATTGTTATCTTGTGTTTGAATGTGTGTTAAATGGTTGTGAAATTTTGTATTGTGATGTGGAAGCATTGTGTTAGTTGTCATGAGTTGTATCCATTCCTTATTGCATTTTGTTGGGGCTCGGGGGCCAATGAGGAGGATAACTTCTTCTCCTCATTGGATTATTGGTTGGGTGGAGAGTGTTGCCTCTCCCCATTTTTGTTGTTGTGATTGAAGTGAAGAAATGGTGGAGCTCTTGTTGAAGATTTGGGACTTGGAGCATTTGTAGAAGTCAAAAGAAATCCTTCATTGTAAAAATTTCTTGTAATTCCCACTTAAGGTGGAAGGCTAGTAGACTTGCATTTAAAAGAAAAGTTGTATTGTATATTTTGTTTATTAAGTTGTAATGTATTGTTGGAAAGAAAGCTCTTTGCATTGTAAGAAATGAGCTATGCTCAAAGAAAAAAAAAAAGGAAGTTCATTGTTATTTGTAGGAGTTGCATTATTGTAAGAATGAAGGGAAACTTGGAAGTTGTAAATCATTGAGAATGTATTCTTAGTAAATCTTAAATGTATAATAGATTCTTGTGCTTTCCTTGAATAAATGATTGTAGTTGAAATGGAAGGATGCACTAAATTATAATAAGTTACTTTGTTGAAAAATTACATTCTTGTTGTGGAAAGGAAAACAATGATACTTAGAAATAGATTAAGTTTCATTTCTTCATTTGAGTTTGAAAACAATTTTGTTGGAAAAATATTCTTGTAGTTGTTTTCTTTGTTACTATTGAAATAGAAAATCTTTGAATTTAGTAATTTAAGGCATGGAATGAATAAATGGTTTAACTTTTCAACTAGAGACTTTAGGCACATAAATTCAAGCTAAGGATAAACTGTAAATCACCCTAGTAAAATTTGTTTTTGGAAAAATTGATGAATTGATGGTTTTGTTTTGAAAAGAACAGGACCACCGCCCTATGTGCGAGAGCGGTGGTCTCGAACCACCACTTTGATCGAGAGTGGTGGTCTCTTGAACCACCACCTAGGCAAGGCGGTGGTTTGTGAATCGTCACCCAGGTAGGGCGGCGGTATCGGGACCCAGGTAGGGCGGCGGTTTCATCACTTTTGGCGGAAAAGTAAAATCCGTGACTGTGTAATTTTGAACTTGATTTAATTAAAATATGAGCCTATAAAATGTAAAAAGGAAACCACCAACAAACCATAAGGGAATAAACTCATTGTTTTAAGCATGTAAATCTTGAATGAGCATTTAAATGTATTCAAATCTCATAGATTAATTGGAAGTAGGGTTTTACCCAAATAGAGAACTCAAAAATGGAAATAACTAAATAACTACTCAGATTTAGGAATAGAATCTCTACAATCAACAAATGGAAGACATTGCTTTAATAAATCCATAAACTAAACTAAACTAAGCTAGATCAAATGAATCCCTCCATGGCTTCTTCCTCCTTGCTTTCATGGCTTCCACTCCTCCAACCTGCAAAATTAAAGAAAAGAAAAGAGACCAAATGAGGAGGCTAGGGCAAAGAAAAAGGTTTAATAAAATTTCATAAGGATGGTTAGGGTTAGTTGGAACCCTAGGATCTAATGGCCACAATTGATTTAATCCAAGGGTTAGGAATCAACCCTACAATTGTTAGGTGAGAATATATCATATGGGCTTTTAAATAATTAAGTGTATGTGAAAATGGGTGAATGGGGCCACTTAGTACCCTAGTGTATTAAGTTAAATATGTAACTCTCCTAGTATGTTTTAGTAAATGTTTAAATGGACATCAAAGTTAATAATTTAAAGGGACTAAGGTAACTAAGGATAAGGGTTTAATAAATGTGGGATAAATGTTATTTTGTGAAAGTGAAAACTATTTAATCAAGTAAAAGAATTAATGGACACTTTTCTAGAGAATTGTAATTGAAATTGACTTTAGAAATGGGTTAAGAATACTTTAATTATTAATCTAGACCTGTTCCATTTAATGTAATGTAGTAGTTGTTGGTAGGAAATTAATCAAACATATCATAAGGTTTGACACCCTTGCAATCTTTTAAACAAAAAAAAAATGGCCGTAACTTTCTAGATAATTATTACTTAAAATCAAAATCCTAAGAATCTTCCGGAGCATAGGGAAGCCATTGTATGATTCACTCACAAAGCTTTATGACCAATTTAGAAAAAATTGGCTTAAAATTTCACATCAAACCCTTCCTCATCCTCACCCTTAGAGATACACATTTATGTGTAAAGGGAAGGGAAAAAGTTGTCCAATTTGCATAAAATCGAGCTCCTAAGAATCGAGTGGAGCACAAGGAGGCCACTGTATGATCCAATTTGAAGCTTTGTAGTGACTATAGAGATATTTGACCTGAGTTTAAACTTCAAACCCTTATAATTTCATGATGTAATTCTCGCTTAAATTTATCACAATGAATATTAGCTAACAAAATCATCAGGCATAGTAAGGGCATGGTCCCATGGAGTGGGGGCTCCATAAATATTTTAGTAGGTGTTGATGAGAAAAGTTAGGGACATTTTAGTCAATTTAAGGTCCCACGTTTTTATCATTTTCCTCTATAATTTCAGTTGAGATATTATAAGAACCCATTGGAATTTTCCCTCCAAAAATGACCAAAAAATAGTGGTTAGAATGCATTTTTGATGCCACATGAAAACAAAACAGCCTAAACAGGATGTGGAAAATCTTAGCCCCCTCTCCACCACCTTTAAAGTTGAAGGGGCAAAAATGTGGAGCTCCTAATTTCTAGGTCAAGATTCAAATTTTTCTTGTCGCTGGTTGAAAAACTCAACATGGGGCCATTTGTAACATGAAAATAGGAGCTGGAGCAGGTTTATGGGACCATTCCCTAACAGAAATGTTTTCAATCAACCATAAATTGAAGAAGTAATTCAACGAAATTTAGACATATGGAGTTTTGAATTTTTAAGTCCTAGTACATTGTACAAATTTTTTATTTCTCATTTCATGATTTGGTTTTATTGCACTAGAGGCATTACCTGTGAGAAGGGCATGGGTGATTCTAACATCGGTCATAATTTAGATGACAAAGATTGAGTTTCAAAGGTGTGTTGAAATCTGACAGTGGTTGTGTTGTCTCCTTCTTAAGTTACACACCATACCTACACCCTTGACCAATTTCTAATTGTTTAATGGATGAAATTCAGAAAACTAGTAAAATTAATATCTTGGAAAAGCTATGCAGATCCTTCTCCCTACATGTTTTCTTATCAGATGGATCCCTTAGGGACCAACTGGTTAGTAAGCCGGTGAAATGATTTTGTTAGTACTAGGAAAGTAGATATCGGAAGGGGAATTTTTAGCCAGGTTCCATAGATGGGATGAAATATCTATTTTCTCATGCCGTATGACTTTGGAATGGAAAATTTTGACTCAACATTTATTGCATCTACATAAGCAAGCCCAAAACCCTAATGTCATGGAACATATAATCCTAGATAAGAAAAAGGAATTATGGAGTGTATGTGGACTAAAAATAATCAATGGATGATGCTCTAGAACCAACCTAGAGATCAATGCGAGGTCTATGGCCTCTGCGGCGCTTATGGAAGCTGCACTACAAAAATATTGAAACCTGCAGTTGTGTGCAGGGGTTTTACCCCACCGATGATCGTGCCTAGAATTCAAAAGAGTGGTGGTCTAGTGGTTGCACTTGGGACAACGTGTTTACAATGTTCCATCACTAATGGTAGCACTGCTGAAAGTTTCCTGCAAATGAGAGACAATTTGTTGTCGGATGAACAATCTGTACAAATTTCTGGGCACATATTACAATGCTCAATGATTTGTCTCAAGAATTTCTCATGCACGTTACATGGGAACAGAGACTTGAATTTGATTTTTCCATGGACGCAGCCTTCCACTAGAGTTAAATTTTCATATCTATTCCTAATATGAAATTGAGGGTTATACCATAATTGCATTGTATTGTTACTGGTGGATGGATTACATTTATCCCCATATAGATTTGCATCAATTAATGTCATGTAATGATCGAAATCCATCTCTAATTTTTTCGATGGCATGAGGAAATATATCTCTTACCACAGGAGCATCTGTTTGCACAAAACCCGACACTACACTCACAACAAAAGTGGATCGAATGATTGTCATAAGCACAAATGTTGCCTTTCAAATCACATACCATGCAATTTTCACTAACATTCCATTGGATTTAGAAGTGGAAGCCATCGAGACTTTGTTCCTCTAGAGACCGTCCAGTCTGACTTGTGGAACGGAAGCACAACTCACGACTTACATTTACTAAGAAAACCAGTAGTCGATTTTTGAACTGTAGTGCCAACTATGGTTACATGGTAATGGAGACAAGTACCTGATGGTTTCAAGTGTGCCGTTGCAGCAAAGTTAAATTTTCATATCCATCCCTGATATGAAATTGAGGGTTGGACCACAATTTCTCTGTATTCTTACTCCACAATGGATTGCATTTATTCCCATCTAGATTCTTGTCGATTAATGTCATATTATTGTTGGAAACGAAATTTAATTTGTTTGTTGGCATAAAGTATTCAAGTGGGTACCATATGTATTATTGATGGCCATTGATATTAATCACAGGCTTTTGTTCTTCATAATCACAATCGAGATGAAGTGCAGGGTCACCACAACCACTGTTCCTTCCTCCAAAAGGATATTTGAACACATACCTCCCACATTTAAACAATTGACAAGCTCCACATGAAGAAGCAAGCCATAATATTAACTTTGTGAAGATTAGATTGAAATGATGAAAATGGAATGGATGAAGTGGTAGCGCTTCCATTTCCAGAATAGTACCAATGAAGAGAAAATAACGTAGAAATCCAGTTCCTTTATTTGAACAGAAAGATGAAGAGCAACTTAATATCACAAGAGAGCCCGACCATGACAAAAACTACAACAAAAATAGCAGAGTGAATTCTCCAAGTTTGGTGTGTGGGCTTGCATTTACAAGTTAATTAGAGGTTTAATGGACCATCGCTTGTTAAATTCCACTTCAGAATTGCGCATTATCACAAACTTTTGATCTCTGTGTGGATTAAAGTTATATTTAGATAAGAGGAGGTTCAACGCATTAACTAATTTTTTATTTTGGAGATGTTGGTAATTTTATACTCGAAATAATATCAATGTCATTATGTGGGGTGGCTAATTCTAACACCACTCAAAATGTGGATGGCAAATA
>CM031235.1:141811331-141967316 GCA_018340775.1 Taxus wallichiana var. yunnanensis
TACCCCATCTTCTTTGCCCCCATCCTCTCCCTCTTATTCACTTAAGTTTTAATTCTTCGCTCTATCCCCTTCGGCATTCCCATCGTACATTTCACATATGATTGCTAGTTTGTATGAAATGTAACTTTTATTCATTAATGGTGAATGAGGAAATAAAAAGGTGTAAAAATAGTTAGCAATGCTAATAGAGTAGAATATTGTATCAAAAGGGGAGTATGTCTTTATCGATTGTATAGACTATTGTGAAGGTTTTAAAGTAAATGAATGATGAAGTAGAACCAAGAAAATCTATCGATGTTCCTTGAATGAGTTTAGGCTTAAAACTTAAGAGCTCTATATTCTATATTTTATAGGTTTTATGTTATAATACATATGTCAAAAACTAACAATGGTAAAATTAATTGATGATAAACTATAATTTCTCGAGAGATGGTTATGATCATTCTATCTTCATACATGTGAGGTACTTGGGATCCAACATGTGGCATGCCATGATATTACTTTCACATGACTTGGTATTGGATGTGTCATTTGACACATACCACTTGGAAATAATATGATGAAAATAAATGGAAAGAAAGGAAGAAAAGTGTGCATGGGAGGTTGTATATATAGGATTTTGCATCATTCAAGGAGCTGCAAATGTGACACAAGAAGTAAAATATTGTAGAAGTCACAAAGGTTGCAAGGTACTAGCACAAGATTGCATGAGTTGTGTGGGTTATGAATCACAACACACATATACCATTAGGGGTTTTATAGGTGGTTATGCATACACACATAACATAAGGGATTATGTGGGAAAAATTCCAAGGTATGATATAATGCCATGAATTAATATAAGTGTTGGGAAAGTTGTAGAAAGAGTAGTAAGTTGCACAAGATGGTGCAAAGAGGTTTTCATATTGCCACAAGTTTGGGGACTTAGCTCTAGATTTTGTGATGGTAAGGCAATCCACTTGGTGTTATTAAGCCGTGAGGGATGATGAAAAAAGTTCATTGCCACATTACCTTAATGTGAATCCCATTTTCCATAAGAGGAGTGAGAAGTTTTGCATGTGTATGAGATGCTACGAGGAAGGATACAAGGCTACACACAAATTATTTTCCCATTCTTAAGAAGAAGTGGTCAACATTGCACTAGAGTTTAGTTGAGGAAACCACACCTAAAGTTAATGAATGTTGTATCACTTTGCTTGATCAACATACTACTTGACCTTGGAAACTTAAAACAAATAACAAGTGTTATGGAAGGTGTGGGTGTCCATCACATTGATAGTTTTGTCATTCGTTTCATGGAAAAAATATTCAAGGTCTAAATCATAAGGTTGGTTTGACTTAATTGGATTGAGAAATGGGTGAAGTAAGGCTTTAGAATACCCTTGTGTTAAAGGCTGGGTGCATGCCCAAATTTGAAGGTAGTTCAAGAAAAAAGTCATTCTCACCAATTGTATGGAGAATGGAATAAGGAACATAGTGTAGAGGTTTTATCTAATTTGGTGTCTACCTTTGAAACATTCTTTTTGAAGATGTAACCAAAATTTATTACCAACTTGGAATGCATTAGGTGTGTGATATGCATCGGGAACTTTTTTGTATTTAACTTGTGAGTGAGGGAGAATCTACTAAGCATATTAATGAATAAATTATGTGTTGCACAAAAATTCTCTTCTTTGTTTGCTTCCTTTGTTGAGCATGCAACTAAGTGTCACCTGGTGTGCGGTGAATATGTTTAGTGGTGCCACTAGTTGGAACCCAAAACATGTCTAGAATGGACTACACCCATAAAATGGTGAATAGTTATAGGCATATTGGATTTAAATACATTTATTCAGATCCTAAGTGTGAAAATCACACACTATTATACATATGTAGAAGATGAACTAGAGTGTGGTTGACAACTTCTACTTTTCCATTTGTCTAAGGATGACATGTCTTCAAGTAATCAAGCTATGTATCCATCAATTCCCATAGTTTTACTAAATATCAAAAAAATGAGGGGCATGGTTAGGTGTGATGAATGTTCAATTTAGTAAATGGAAAATAACTAGGAGATAGAGATCTAACCATGAGAGGTAATCACTCTTCTCCGATATTGGAAAGAATGTATTTTGTGTCACTATGTCCCATCATCAACCACATATTCTACATCTATATTTAAAATATTTGTTTGCATATTTTGAACTTTTCACTTGATAAAATCTCCACAATTTTATTTGGATAAGATGTTAAAAATGAATCAAATAAGAACTAATAGTACACTTCTTAAGAAATCATGATTCTCAATACCGAACCCATGATACTACTTCCTATCTACTTGAACCTCCTTCTTAGGTTCCTTTTCATACTTTGTATGATAGATATTTTTACTCATGTCTATTGTAATATGTTACATTTACCAAATTGCTTTATTTTAATTCCATTGGCATTGTTTCACACACAACATTTATATAGGTTTAAAAATGTCATAAATGTGCTCTAAAAGTTTTGTTAGCCATCGTAGCACACCTATTTCTCCTATTTATTTGATGGGTATTTAGGCCTAAAATATAACTTGATGTATTATGCATATTTTGTATAAATTTACACTATATAATGTACAATAATAATAGGGATATGAGAAACTAAAATATATGTATATATTTTCTAACTTTGGAAGAAGAAAATAAAAAAATCCTCTAACATGAATAGGGAAAGTGTGTAATGTCCCCAAATGGACATATTTTGCCCTAAATGGATTTTAGGCAAACCCCAACGTCAAAAATGAAACTTATATATAAGATACCAAATATGTATTATGCATATCTGAATTAAATAAGGAATTAATGACTAAGGTTTAATGAAGAACCCAAAGAAATATGCAATAAAAATTTTATCTTCCCACTCTAAACTGATTTCTATATTTTTAACAACTCATGCATGCATAAAAATACAATTTTCTGAAGGTAAAATAGGCTGCAAAATTTATAATAGTTTGTAGAATTGCTGCCCCTGAAAGTGAATAAAAATGGCACTTTTATTTATCCAAAAATTCAGACAATGATTGGAGATGATTCATAAAAACCTGATTTTATAACAACTCAAAATAGTCCACAAACACCTTAAAATGTCATCAATACATCCAAAATATGGGTCGCTCCACTAGAGGTAAATAGAAAAACACTTTGCTCCAAAATTTCTTCAAACCCTTGATAAGAAATTTACAAAAACTCATTCGTATAACTGCTGAAAATGACTAAAATTTGTGTAAGTTCAATATAATTTCTTGAAAATAAACTCCTCATATTCTCTTGGGTTTTTTTTTCCACAAGAGGGATGAATCCTAAGATTTTTGTCCTTAGAATATTTAGGCAAAAGCTCAAGATTGATTGCAAATTAAGAAAATATCAAATGGTCATAGAATGCCCCTAATGGAAGTCGACTTCTCCTTTTAAGGAGAGAAAATACCCAAAGTGATCTTCTTTCCATCCAATTGGTTTGTTTCCTTTGTTTCACCTCTCTAGGCCAAGTCACATTTTTCCATAGGGAGGATACAAAATCAATATGGCCTTTTTATTCTCTCTAAGTTTCATTATTCCTCCTCAAGGCAAGTCGCCATTTCTCCCTAGGGAGAATAAAAATTATATTTGCACCTTTTTCTAACTTAGACTTGACATAATATTAAGTTACTTAAATTATTATAAGTGCTTTCATATTTCCCTTTAGTACAAGTACTTTTCCCTTTGTTACGGGAATTTATAATAATTAAAAATAACTTAAGTCACCCTTATTTTCTTCCTTTGTCCATTGGGTAGAAAAAATAGGCCAAAGCTCTTTGATTGGGAAGGGGATATTATAGTCCTCCCTTCCCAAAATTTCTTACCCTCAAGAAATTCCAAATTTGTTTTGTCTAAGTGCCATGCACAAGAGACAAAACATGCTGAAGTGTTCCATGATCCTTGCACTTGTACTTGTCAAATGAAGAAAATATTGCAAAAAAACATGCAACACTCATAATGCCCATACTTGTAAATTTGGAACAAGGAATCCATATGCTTTGTTCTACCACATACCTCATGAATAAATAAAATTTGAAATGGTTCATTATGTAGCAAAAATTTGACACTTGTTCATATCTTTCATACCTTAGAGGGCCCTTAAGATCTTCATCAATCTTGGTCTTCAAAATAACTTGAATTTTACGCACCAAATCCTGAGCATATGCTTCCATAATAGGCTACATATTCTCATGATAGAACTGCTGAAATAACATAGTATGATGCAATGGATCCTTGCTAATACTAATCTCCTTGTAGAGAAGATCATCAAAGTGTTTACCTTCAATTGCTGATTTGGAAACCTCCAGAACAACACCATCCCTATTGTGACTCATGATTTCAGACACAAAACAAGAATCAACACTCTTCACAATTTCATGCTAATCAATACTATATCTTGGTAAATCCATCCCATATGACAATGACTCATTGTTATGTACCTTTGGAACTGAAACATCTTTTTCAACTTAGCATCCCACCAGCAATGTTTGTTCCTCACTAATACAATTATTTTTCTTAGTAGGAATCATGCCTCTTTTCCTAGAATCTTCGTCTTCTTTCATTCACATAGTGGAGTACTCTATGGGCTACTTCTTGTCTAATTTTTGCATGAGAATTTTTTCTGTTGAGTTTTTCTAGTTTTTTTAGTGCCTTTACTATCTTTCAACTCACAAAATTATTCAAAGGTCAACATAGCTCTTACCTTGGGATTGAGTGTTACATACTTGTTTCCCCATGTAGCCATGTCATCATCTTCAACTGTTTATTTCCCTCTTTGGAGAAACCTTGTATTGCTTCTTTCATCATTGTTGACTCTTCCTTAAATAGATCTACGCCTAAATCAGCGATGGCTCTTATGATTGAGTCCTTTAAATATCTCTCATCTTCTAGCAAATAGGTTTGCAATTCTTTGTGGCCTCTAGTGAATGTTTCATTCAAATAGAACATCCTATTTGTAGGAGGAGTTCTCCAATCATGCCCTTCGATAGTCACTTTTAGATATGATTTTTTTCTTTTTTTCCTCACAGTGGGAGGATTTCACACTCGACACCATTGTAATGTCCCCAAATGGACATATTTTTCCCTAAATGGATTTTAGGCAAACCCCAACCTCAAAATGCAACTTATAGATAAAATACCCAATAAGTATTATGCAGATCTTAATTAAATAAGGAAATAAAAACTAGGGTTTAATGAAGAACCCAAAGAAATATGTAATAAAATTTGTATCTTCCCACTCTAAACTGATTTTCATATTTTTAAAAACTCATGCATGCATAAAAACACGAGTTCTACGAAGGTAAAATAGGCTACAAAATTTTATTAAACGTTTGCAGACTTGCTGCCCCTGAAAGTGAATAAAAATGGCACTTTTATTTATCCAAAAATTCAGAAAATGATTGGAGATGATTCATAAAAACCTGATTTTATAACAACAACTCAGAATAGTCCACAAACACCTTAGAATGTCATCAATACATCCAAAATATGGGTCGCTCCACTAGAGGTAAATAGAATAAACACTGCTGCAATATTTCTTCAAACCCTTGATTAGAAATCTGCAAAAACTCCTTCGTACAACTGCTGGAAATGACTAAAATCTGTGTAAGCTCAATAGAATTTCTGAATAGAAATTCCTCACATTCTCTTGGGGTTTTCGTCCACAAGAGGGATGAATCCTAAGGGTTTTCGTCCTTAGAATATTTAGGAAAAAGCTCAAGCTTCAGTTTCAAATTAAGAAAATATCAAATGGTCATAGAATGCTCGTCATGCGAGTTGACTTCTCCTTTTAAGGAGAGAAGAGACCCAAAGTGACCTTCTTTCCATCTCATCGACTTCTTTCCTCTGTTTTGCCTCTCTAGGCCAAGTCACATTTTCCTTAGGGAGGATACAAAATTAATATGGCATTTTTATTCTCTCTAAGTTTCATTATTCCTCCTTAAGACAAGTTTCCATTTCTCCTAGTGCGAATAAAAATATATTTGAACCTTGTTCTAACTTAGACTTGACATAATATTAAGTTCTTTGTTATCACCGAATCAAAGCACCCTGGATGTTGATCAGATTTCTAGTTTGATCATACTAGCATCCGAGTGTGATTGGATAACATGGGTACTATCTCCAAGTTGTGGGACTTGCTACTTGAGATAGACCTCCGAGAGAAGGTGGTTCCTACTCCTAAACTTGCTTACAAGCTATTCCGGTGCGTGCAAGCTAATCTAATCCTAATCTAACCACCAAGGAGACAGGGAGAGAGAAAAGGGAAAAAGAACAAAATCCTACACTAAAACGGTGATACACCAGAGAAGGAGAATGTTGAACATCTATCAAAACTGCCATGGAACAAGGAGAGGTGAGCAATGGGAAGGATGGACAAATGCATCACGAACCCAAGGATAGATTTCACACGGAAAATGTCCCAAAACTCCATGAATACAGCTCCAAACTGTAATGAACATTAGAACATGCACAAATACTGCAATGAAGAGGGGCAAGAAGAAAACAAGCAAAACGCAGCGAGGATGGCGGATGCATCACAAAACATTTTTGTTGCTTGAAGTTTGCAGAACATCATTTCAATAGTAAAAGGAAAAATGCCATTACAGAGTAGGGGAGGAGGTTCGAACTCCATTTTCACCCGGGGAAGAAAAGAAGGGAGGGCAGAGCGAAAAGATGAACCACCCCTTAAAAATGAGCCAAATATGGGTTTTTACAATGCATGGGTCGAGCCCAGGAGAGAGAAAATGTGAAAAAACATGGGAGCCATTCCTCATTGAATGAAGATGCATTAAAATAGCATGGGAGTCCTTACAGACCCATGCCTTGACATTTTTGACCGTGCTGGAGAAGAATGCGACCCATTTCGCATTAAAATGGTTGTTGAAAGCGTCGATTGGTCCATTACCACGTGCGAGACGTTTCTTGATTTTCTCTCTTCAAACCGAACCAAAATGCAAGATTTACCCTAGAATCGTGTAGAGAATTTCACCAGCTTTCCATTGATATAAAGAACGCGAAAATCGAGCTCGGATCGAAAGTTATGGCGATCTGAAGATTTAGGGCAAAAACAGGCCAAAACGGATCGGCGGGAAAATATTTGAATTTTTTCCGCGCTCTGCCACTTGGATGACACGTGTCAAGCTCTGATTCATCCAGCGGGTTCATCCTCTGAAAATTCCTTTCGGGCCCTTAAACTTGGACACGTGGCACTATTTTATTGGTTCGGGCCTGAGGGGCGCATTTTTACCTTGCGCCAAACACTTAGCAACTTTTCAACCTTCTGACACGTGGCACGTTCTGATTCGTCCGCGGGTCTCCTTGTCTCTTTTCGGCCATTTCAACTTTTTGCGTCCCGCGCGTCCCTCACGTACCTTTGGCCCGGATGTCCGAAGCGAAAATCTCCCCGCTTGCCGATAAAGCTTCCTTGTTCCTATTTGAGGTGAAGACACGTGGCGAGATTCCATTTGCTCTCGGCTCCTTCGGCTTTCCACGTCCACACATACTTTTGGCCCAATTGTCTCGGACGAAAGTCTTCTCGCTTCATTTGAATCAGCCGGTTCGCGTCCTCTGCGTTTCCGGCCCAGCTGTCCCAAATCGCCTTGACAACACTTAGTCATTTTTCCACCTTGGCGGTTCGCCTTTTCGCATCCTTCAAGTCCCTCACGTCCCAACAGTTCCAATGCCCTAGGCTGACTGGCGGCTTTTCGGCCCGGTCGGGCCCCAGACGTCCCAACCGGCCCTAACTATTGCGTGGACTAGGACTTGGCCAATTTTCTTCATTTTTGGCACCAAGCTTGGCTTTTGCATTTTTTCACATTTTAAAACTTCTTTGGGTTTTCTTCTGGGCGGGGAGAGTTAGAAAGAAGCCGAGGGAGCCGAAACATGATTTTTGCCTTGAATCAATCTACTTGCTCGGGATGAAGAATCGATGCATGTTATCAAAATTACCCTGGGGGGGAATTTTGGATAACAATTTGGCGACTCAGCGGGATCATCTCACTGTTGGATGAAGTTACCGTTTAGCTGAAGCATCCATTGGGCATGGAGTCATGAGTTATAACCAGAAACTGATCGAACTTTGAAAACTTCCCCTCGAACCGCTTGAATCTCACTAGACATGGAGCTATTCTCACCAAAATGCCACCAAAACGAATGTGCAAGTAAGAGCGAAAAAAGCAACACCAAAACTATGTGCAGAAATGAAAATCATACATGCTCCAAATGGAACATGCAGAGTGTGCACAAGCACTTCTTTTACGAAAGCAAACCTACCTACTCTACTGTAGCTGGAAACAAAGGTAAGCTAAACAAACCCGCAACTATTTGTGCAAAATAGCTTCCCTTTCTCAAAAGTGGCAACCATGCAATTGATTTGGCACTGATCATGGCTATTAAGATGAGTGGAAAATCAACAAGAAGTGGTCTTTACCCAAATCATCAAGGTGTCAAGCGAAAACAAATCCAATACCTCTTTTAGTTGCTCTCCGCATTTGGATTGGAGAGGTATGACAGCCTGATCCTTGGAACTTTGCAGCTCATCCTCATGCTTAGAAGCAAGCATTTGGTTGTGGCTTCTCCTTTGGCTCCAATGAAGCCAAATACCTGATTGGGCAAGGTCTGATCCGTTGAGTATGCCCATAATTCTGATTTTCAACTCCAAGAATGGAGTTCTCTTGTAGACCCTGAATGGATGGTGTGGAAGCAATGGTAGAACCCCATACGCCCTTTCTCTTCCTCCGATGAAGGACATGAAAGATTAAAATCTTCCAATCTTGGTTCCAAAGAGCTGCTATAAGATGCAGGCTTCTGTAAATGAATGTTCTCCTTCATGACAACAGGCTCAAGTGTTTGGAATGTGGATGATGAAAGAGAGAATGGTGGAAAATCAACCGGCTCTTCTCCATCAAAACAATCCTCCAAATCGACAGATAAAGCGCTTCATGGCTGTCCTTCTCGCAAATGCTCCACTTCCTCCATGGTGTCTTCTTGATCGTAACTTGACCACCATGGTTTCTTTCACCCTCCAACATTGAGTTTGAGAGATCAAACTCCTCTTGATACTAGAACTTGAGAGAGGTGAAGTAGAAAGAATAACTTAAGGTTCTCAGTGCTTTGCTTTGTGCTCAAAGCCCTTGGATCTCTGCAATTTTCTCCTCCACAACTAGAATGTGCTCTTCTTCTTTCAGATTTGGAGCAGCTTCTCCTTCCTCCAATGTTTGAAGACAATCTTGCTCTTGATTGAATTCTTCCTCCAAAGCATGAAGTTTTTCAAGTCAAACTCTTCGATCTGCACGCTCTAGAGGACAAGTTGGGACTGCAAGATCTTCTTCTTCGCTGCAACAAAATCGGTCCCGACCACCATTCGTTCTCCAACTCCAACCTCTTCTAAAGGCTTAACCATCAAGGGGATCTTTGTTATCCCAAATTTGGTAGCCCAACTCCTCAAGTTGTCTGTCATTTCTTTTCTATTGGGCTCCTCTTCTTGCTGTCCTTCATGGCTGATTTTTGCAATTTCTTCTTCCCGCATGGAATTGGGAATGCAAGAGGAGGGATGGGTTGTAACTCAACTGATTTTACAATTTTTGTGGTGGTAGAGGAGGTTAAACCTCTTGTTTCTTTGGGGAGAGCGTATTTCTTTTAGCTCTTGTGGAGGGGATGACTATTTGGAAGGAAAAAGGAAAGAAGAATTGAGGTGTGGTGGAAGACTGAGAGGTGGAGACATGGGATCAACATTTGGGACAACATATGGGGAATTTAGAATTTGCAATTCCAAATGAGATGATGTTGCTTGAGTAATGGGAAGAGAAAAACCAGATGATGGTGTAGAACTTACCCATTGACAAGGTTGTTCAACAACAAGTGTATAGGCCTCTATTTCTGCTATCCATTGTGCAAGTTGGGGCAGCATCTTCATCATGAAGTCCAACTTCTCCTGAGGGCTGAAGTGTCTTGGAAAAGGGCCTCCCCATGGACAAGGAGTCCTGCAACCAATTCTGAAAGCCTCCATTTGAGTTGTTGCTCTTGATTGCACCATCTTTGCCTCCATCTTTTGGATTTTCTCCAACATACCAAAGCATCTTGCATCGATTGTCTTCATTATATGCATACTCTTGCTCTTGGAAAGCTCCATAGCCAAAATGATTTTGGCATTGCTGCTCATATGGGTATGCATGCTGATTTTGAATTTGTTCAAAATGCTGATTTGGAGGATTTAAAAAACATGTTGGAGGTGGGAAACATTCGTTGTTGTTGTTGAAAATGTGAATTCCATGATGGAAATGAAGTCATGATTGTACAACTTCATGGAATGGAAAAAATGAAAGAGATGGAAAGAAATATGGATGGAAATGGATGGAAAATGGAGTGCTGACTTGAGAAATGGGTTGCTGATCGGATGGAGTCGCCGGATGTGTTTGCAAGTGCCTCCAATGTGCGAAATCTTCACGGGGAACACACCAACTTGCAAAAGATGAAGTGGAAGACCTCTAAGGTCCCACGGCGTGCCAAAACTATTATCACCGAATCAAAGCACCCTGGATGTTGATCGATTTCTAGTTTGATCATACTAGCAAAGTGTGATTGGATAATATGGGTACTATCTCCAAGTTGTGGGACTTGCTACTTGAGATAGACCTCAGAGAGAAAGGTGGTTCTACTCCTAAACTACACCGCCACAAGCTATTCCAGTGCGGGCAAGCTAATCTAATCCTAATCTAACCACCGAGGAGACAGGAGAGAGAGAAAAGGGAAAAAGAACAAAATCCTACACTAAAACGGTGATACACTGAGAAGGAGAATGTTGAACATCTATCAAACTGCCATGGAACAAGGAGAGGTGAGCAATGGGAAGGATGGATGGATGCATCACGAACCCAAGGATAGATTTCACACGGAAAATGTCCCAAAACTCCATGAATACAGCCCAAACTCGTAATGAACATTAGAACATGCACAAATACCGCAATGAAGAGGGGCAAGAAGAAAACAAGCAAAAACGAGCAGGATGGACAGATGCATCACAAAACACGTTTTTGTTGCCTAAGTTTGCACGAGAACATCATTTCAATAGTAAAAGGAAAAAATGCCATTACAGGAAGAGGAGGAGGTCCGAACTCCATTTTCAACCCCGAGGAAGAAAAGAAGGGAGGGTAGAGCGAGAAAAGATGAACCACCCCTTAAAATGAGCCAAACCAGGTTTTTACAATGCATGGGTCGAGCCGAGGAGAGAGAAAACGTGTAAAAACATGGGAGCCATTCCTCATTGAATGAAGATGCATTAAAACAGCATGGGTGTCTTACGGACCCATGCCACGACATTTTTGACCGTCTTTGGAGAAGAATGCGACCCACTTCGCATTAAACCGGTTGTTGAAACGTCGACAGCCATTACCACGCGCCAGAGATGTTTCTTGATTTTCTCTCTCCAAACTGAACCAAAATGCAAGATTGACCCTAGAATCGTGTAGAGAATTTCACCATCTTTCCATTGATATAAAGAACGCGAAAATCAAGCTCTGGATCAAAAGTTATGGCGATCATGAAGATTTAGGGCAAAAACAGGCCAAAACGGATCGGCGGGAAAATATTTGAATTTTTTCCGCGCCTCGCTTACTGGATGACACGTGTCAGGCTTTGATTCATCCGCGGGTTCATCCTCTAGAAAATTCCTTTCGGGCCCTTAAACTTGGACACGTGGCACTATTTTATTGGTTCAACGAGAGGCGCATTTTTACTCTTGCACCAAACACTTAGCAACTTTTCAACCTTCGACACGTGGCACGTTCGATTCGTCGCGTGGTCTCCTTGTCTCTTTTCGGCCATCTCGCCTTTTCGCATCCCACGCGTCCCTCGCGTACCTTTGGCCCGGATGTCCCGAACGAAAATCTCCTGCTTCGGCCGATTCGGGCTTCCTTGTTCCTGTTTGAGGTGAAGACACGTGGCGAGATTCCATTCACTCTCGGCTCCTTTGGCTTTCCGCGTCCCACGCATACTTTGGCCCAACTGTCCCGGACAAAAGTCTCCTGCTTCCGAATAATATCCAGGTTCGCGTCCTCTGATACCGGCTGCCCTAAATCGCCTTGGACAACACTTAGTCATTTTTCCACCTTCGGCCGGTTTGCCTTTTCGTGTCCTTCGCATCCCTCGCGTCCCAATAGTTCCACCGTGCTGGCGGCTTTTGCCGATTCGGATATGAGCGTCCCAATTGTCCCAGTCATTGCGCGGACTAGGATTTAGCCGATTTTCTTCATTTTTGGCACCAAGCTTGGCTTTTGTAATTTTTCACATTTTAAAACTCACTTGGGTTTTCTTCTGGCGGGAGAGTTAGAAAGAAGCCAGGGGGAGGAAACATGATTTTTGCCTCAATCAATCTACTTGCTCGGGGCTGAAGAATCTATGCATGTTATCAAAATTAACTTGAGGGGGAATTTTGGATAACGAAACTTAAACTATTATAAGTGCTTTCATATTTTCCCTTTCACGAGTAATTTATAATAATTAAAAATATCTTAAGTCACCCTTATTTTCTTCCTTTGGCCACGTGGTAGACAAAACATGCCAAAGGTATTTGATTGGGAAGGGGATATTACAAAGTGAGAGGAGTGGAAGGCTAAAAGTCACATCATATTGTACGAAAGAATATATGATAATTGTATGTAAGGTTGATTTTTGATTGGATTAGTTCATAATATTAATTTAGAATTCCAACATTATGTGTTATCTATATATCTATCTTATATGTTTCCAATTCTTTGTTTTCTCGGTCTTGACTCATTGTGTACCAATTAAAATTTTGTTTTTGTTGAATTTTCCCATGCATCATTTAAATATCTATAAAGGGAATAATATCGTGAATCTTCTTATAATATAAAATTAGCATGTCTTAATGAGTGATTCCATAGACCACTAATAATATGGGCTCAAATGGTGGGACGTGAAAATCTAAAGATTCCTAGTAGAACAAAGGGATTTAGAGAGATGTATAGAGGAAAAGATGAACCATATTTTTGAAGATGAAGTTGTTTTGATGGGTCTCTACAAAAATGATCAAATTAAAGAACATATTGGAAATATTCATGATATGTTTTGATAGGAGATTCGAGTAATTAGTTTCATGGTTTTCTAAACTATAGAATTATTGTTTTAAACAGAGCCAAAGAAGCGTACTTGTCAAAAGGAGAAACTTAGAAAGCATGTGCAATTTGGATACTTAGTGGACCGGGGATGTAGAATACTAGTTGTAAACTACAACTAATAGATAAATAATTGAAATCATTATGTAACTTTTTGTCCTATTGATCTTAAAAGAGTGGGTTCTTTGTTGGTTGTGGAATAAAATATTAAGAAACTTCCCTTCCTAGTAAAACTTTTGGTGGCGGAAAAGGTCACGGGTTTAATTCCTTGTGACATGGATTAGTAAGGTACGTGAGAAAGGGATGTAGTCCATATAGGAGAGTAGAAGATAAGAAAGGGAAAAAAATTAACAAGACCCTTGAAGGATCTGAAAAAAATTAGAAAGAAGAAAATAGAAGATTAGAAAGACTATGAAGAGAGGAAAGTAAATGCAATACGTGTGAAATTCCAAGAAAATGTGAGTATGAGTAAGATAGGTAGAATGGCTAGGTAAGGAGGAAAAGAAGCTACATAAAGGATATGGGACGATAATTATGAGGAGAATAGAATTAAATTTAAGGGAACACAAAGATACATGGACCTTAGTAGAAGAATAGAGAAAAGATAGAAGAAACCGAGGAAATGGAAGAGTAATAAGAAGGATAGGCAATGAAAATTAGTTATGATAAGGTTTAGAATGTAGTTGGAAATAACTTCAAAAATTCTTTGAATTTGGTATAACATGGATGGGGAAGAATATTCTATAGTAAGTAGTCAATACAATATCTATACAAACTTGTAGAAGAAATGGATACCCCTTTTTGGGTAAATATGGATGCCGGTAGATAATTGATTAGTTGGTATTTTAAAAGAAAGTTGGTCCATTTTGATATTTTACAAGAAATTATAAGACAAAAAGTAATGCTTTGATAGATATAGGAGAGATTGAGTCAATAAAACCTTGTAAAATGTTGATTATCTTTAGCATTAGGGTAAAGGTTTTTGATTGGGATCCTACCTAGATACAAAGAGGCCTAAATCTCGAGATAAAACGTTACAAATCAAGAGCCGAAACAAGACTAGAAAAAAGCATAGTAAATAAGAAACTCAAAAGTTGTGCAAGAAGACAACACATTTTCAGCACAAAATAAACTCAAAGTCAACCCAAAGCCGCACACAACAAGCGAAGAGTCAAAACACCCGGTTGGGAAAAAAAAAGAGCCAAAATAGGAAAATTAGTAGACTAGAATAAGAGGGGTGGTTAGATCCACCCGATTTTAGCTCTGCTCCTTGTGATTTTGTCACACTACGGGATTGAATGCTTACGTTTGTCCCATCTCAACTGCATTGTGTTCCACCCATCCTCATAATCATCAACAATTCCTACCCTAAATACCGATTTGATATAATCTCTATAATTATAGCCCTCAATAAGTCAAGTCTCTTAAGGGAGTCCGGATAAAATTGGGGGTGAAGCACCCTAAGTAGTGTTTTCTATTTTACATTCTCAGTGGTATTGCTAAGAGCAACCTTCAAGTTTCCCATAGGGGACTGGATTTTAGCCACAACTGGCCTGGGGATGTTTTCCTTTTGAGTGCTTATTTGGCCTTCCAACACCCTATTTTTTCCTGAAAATTTTTCTAGCGTTCCTCTTTATACGATTCAGCAACATGAGTCTTACTTTTCACATCTTTCACAAGCCTCTCTATTATTTTATCCAAAATAGGGACCGCCTCAATCAACTTTTCATTAGGATATGGGTCCTCTAGTTTAGATGATGAATCCTCCTCTTGCTTTTTCTTCACAGGAATCCTCTCCGTGCTCTAAATGTGAAGCTTCCAAGGAATGTGCCAGAGTTGGGAATTCAATTTCACAGCAAGACCCAGAGTAATCAGAAGGAGGGACCATCTCATGAAGACCACAAGGAAGAAGAGGAAGTGACCCATCTTCACTCTCTTACGCATTATTAACCAACGAGGACACAAAAATTGAATCAAATCATTTACCAATTAGCTCACACACAAAAGGTAGGTCATCCCCAGCCCAAACCGCGGGCTCGACCATCGAATTTGTTAGTTGATAAAGAGAGTCCCCTTGCCTTTTAGAAGGTGAAGTAGGGCATAATACAGAGGTAGAGGCGACCAACCCACTGTTAATAATGTAACCATCCTCCATTGACACATCTTCGTCTAGTTGTTTCTCCAGCAATGGACCACCTGTATGCTTCTCAGATGCATAGTATGCTTCATGTTAAGCCCACACACAGCCACATCTTACCGTGACCCTGCCATTTTAGACTCGTCAGTCTCCATCTCTAGCACCTCTTGTGTTATAGCCTCCTCAACGCCCCCATTCAACACCAGTTGCTCCTGTAGAGTGTCCGTTCAAACAGGGCCATGAGGAAGAGAAGAGAAGCCAAGTGTATTTATTTTCCATTCCTGAGGGAGCCTGCATCCACCAACATTATGCCCAATAGTCCTACAATTGGCACAGATAACAGGGGAGCTTTCATAGATCCAAAGAAATAGAAACAAATAAATTTTGGAAGGAGAAAGGATTTAATCTTGCTACACAATCATTATGCATTTTTTCTCGAGTTGAAAACAACCTACATATTTAAGTCTGCACCCTTATTTAATAAAATTCCATATTACCAAATTCTAGTCGACCCATTTAGGAGGTGACTTGTAATTGAAATAGCTAGAACATTGCAATATAAAATACTTCAAATATTTGAAATAACTATCACACACAACTCATATATATAAAATATGACTATTATTTTTATACATATTTATATGTAAACTACATATTAAATATATAAAATAGTCTTTTTATATTTAATTAATAGTGTATAAATGACACGTCTCTTTTACATTTTAAAGGGAAATAGTTGAAAATTACCATCACCTTAAAATTGTGTGACATAAGTGGTGTTAAATTTAACTCCCTTGGTTTGAAATATATATATCCACATGATTATGATCAATACTAATATCCTTGCTCAATACCTAATGAAGGTCAATGTTATCTATTATTAAAGGAAAGATAAAATAATTCAAAAATATATAATAGGATGAAAGATATGAAATCTCAAAAACAAATGAATGTTAACCATTTTCAAATCCAAAAGAGTTTAATTCTTACAAAATCATTGAGCAATAAATATTATTATCCAGATTAAAGTAATCAAACGCATGGCATTCTTTCTCAATTAGAGATTACACTTGTGAGCTTATCTATACTATTATCAAAACAATAGGCACAAAAATTCATTTTAAATTTAGCTATCCTCAATACAACCATGAATTTTTTTCTTAAAGTGGCTAATGGTGCTTGAACAACAAAATTACAACCCAATAATTCATGGAGAACAAAGCTTAATTTAAATATATTCTTTATTGTTGTAATTAGAGGAAAACAAGAGGAAGTGTACTAAGTTTCTTTACAACTGTACTTTTAGGAAAACAAGAGGATAATTATGCATTTTCAATGATCATGTAGTTTTTGGTCATAAAGATGACACTTACTCCCTACTAATTCTATTGTAGTTTTAAGACAAAAATATACCATTTACTCCCTACAAACTCTGTTGTAGTTTTAGGATAGAAGGATGTCATTTACTCCCTACTAATTTTGATGTGTAGTTTTAGGACAATGATATGATGTTTATACCTTTTTCCAACAATTTACATGCATTATGTTTGATAGACACTTTTTCAAATAATTTACAACATTCACGTAAGGTAGGCATTCTTTTAGGTAGTTTTCATGCACTCTAGTCTTGTAGAGATTTTGTTAAATAGTTTGTTTGCATCCAAGCATTAATGACATGATTTAAGAAGTGATTACTCCATAACAAAAATCAAAACCATAAGACTCTCCACACCACTCACCATAAGGAAAAATAAATATATAATCAATCCTTTTCAAAGTTATAGTTAAAATTAAAAAAATAATTAAAACATGATGCTCATTTAGATACATACTATCACATTTATGAAGTGTTTTATAGGTACAATTATATGGGTGGGCATTTTAATATGTATATATTTGTATGGGCATTAGAACATGGACCCGCATAGTTGTGCATGTAATGATCACCATTAACATCTCTTTCTAAGGTGGAAAGCATCATCATATGGGAGAATTCATACTCAAATGCATTAAAACATGTAAAAATAGTAATCAAATAAATACGTTCACCATAATCATGTTTTATTCCATTCAATTCTTCCACCAACATAGGGAAACTATAATAAGGTAAGAAGGTAAATATGCTTGATAAAAGAATGCAACTCCAGTACCAAGAGGCTACCTATAGAGGTTATAAGGGTCTATTTAGTACTAGTCCATTGCATTCTTTGTATTAATCCGGGAATTCAAGGAATCATTTTAACATCAAAGCATAAAAACAAATAACACACATGAAATAACAAAAAAAATAGATCTCCACTCCCCTAAAGAGTGTACAAACTCTATTTCGGTCTCTTACCTCACCCATTTGAAAGGAAAATGTTGGTTTCATTCTTAAATAACCATTAAAACAGAGCATGTACACATATAAAGAAACTACAAACATCATTCACATGGTTTTACATCAACACACAAATAGATGATGAATTTGGGGGAAGATTGTTGTCATAACAACTCCATTCATAGGGATGGGTCTACCTATAAAAGGTAAAAAAGAGTATTTTGAGGATAAATCATGTCCCCCACATAGTTGGGAAATTTCACGCCTCTCTTGTGCCCTTTCTACTATCTATCCCACATGTAGGGAATCTAAACAAACTTTATCCTCCTCGTAACATCTCCAAACTTGTCCGAGTGCCTTAAATAACCAACCACTAGGGTTCCAAAGGACACAATAAAAGACCAAAACTTTGTTTTCTATTGTGTATTTGAGCGTTGATTACAGATTTAAAACCCTCATGAGAATCCTAAATTAGAGAGAGTGCATACACAGTATGAAGGGTTTAACAAATAAACCAATATTCTATAATAACCATAACAAGGCTCCTCCTCTACAACTTGTCCAACCACAAACAACAATAAAAATCCACTAAACCTGAGCCAAAAATGTCATCTCTCTCTTTGTGCAAATTAAAGGTCAGGAAATAGTTATAGAGGGAATAATCAAGGTGTGCATCATGTACACAAAATCCAACCCTAATCTCCTTGCAACCTCCATGATGGCATGCCTCCTCCATCCATCTCCAAAAGAAAGTCTAAAGCCAAAAACTAAACAAGAAAACCTAAACACGTGCTCAAAAATGACACCTCATTTTTTTTTAAATATTTCCTTAATCATTACATGAATAGAAAAAGACATTTTTTAATTTTAACTATATTTCCCGAACCTAAGATAAATAAATTTCATTTATTTTTTTTTATTTTATTGTTTCAAGTCTCCTTATTTATTTATTTATTTATGTTATTACTCTAAATTGGATTATTATTATTGTACAAAATATCATGAACTAATGTAATTATCAATGCTACACTCTAAGATGAGATCAATGCAACAATAAGAGAGAGGGTACTACACTACTTGGTGAGGCCTAAAAAAGCTAAGTTACCCCGACGGCAACCTTGAAATGCACTTGGACACCAAATTTGTCTTGAGATGCTCGATAAGGTATTAACAACTTAATTCACTACTCTAGAGTAGGGGGGGTTTCACTACTTAGAGTAGGGATGGTAAACCATGGTAAACCATCTCGTCAAGGCAAGCTCAAACACTTTCCAACCATGCAGGATGAGGGAGAACACTACATTATCAAGATCATGAGACCCTCACAGGATTACAGAGGTTGAGTAAATGTTAAAGAATCCATGGAAAGAACTAAGAAGATGGTGGAAGGATCAATAATCCTTGAGGAATGAGTTTTCTTACCTTGACTCAAGGGTTAAATTTGATGGTCGTTTAGACATTTTTATGATTTTAGCCATAAAATACTTGTAAATATTTGAAATAACTATTACATACAACTTGTATATATAAAATATGATGTTATATAACTATTGTTTATACATATTTATATGTAAACTATATATTAAATATAGTTAAATATAAAATAGTCTTTTTATATTTAATTAATAGTGTATAAATAACATGACTCTTTTACATTTTTGAAGGAAATATTTGAAAATTTACCATCAAATGTAACCCTTGTAGAATGGTATTATATATAGAGAGCCACATGATTATAATCAATACTAATAATAATTTCATCCTCACATGTACCTAATGAAGATCAATGTTATCCTTTATTAAAGGAACGATAAAATAATTCAAGAAATATACCATAGGATGAAAGATATGAAACCCTAAGTAAAAACCCCATATTGATGTTCAATTAACACAACAATAATTTCACACATTTAACACTAGATGAATAACCTATTCAAAAATTCCTTATCATCCTTTCACAAGCACATTTGGATGATAATAATGATTACCTAAACTATTATTAATGTATATTAAAATTAGTTTTTGATGGAAAAATGAAAAACACTAACTACTATTAGTGTTTTCTCTCATTGTAGGAAAAATACTACCATATATTAGTGTTAATGTTAGGATACTACAAATTTAATGTTAAATTATAAGAAGCAAATTTGACCACTAAAATATAACACCAATTTTGTATCATCTTACAAATAAACACTATTATATTAGTGTTAAATTATAGGATGATACCAAATTGGTGTTATATTACAAAAATAGACTTTAGATTATGCAGATTGTTGACAATCACAATTAAAATTGTGAAACAATTGTGGATTTGTTTTCATTGTTTTGTTAAAAAATTAATTTTATTTGTCAAAATTGTTTTATTTTGATATTGAATTTTGCTCCCATAGACTATTTGGTCTCATGGATGTCATTGAAATCTTCGATTCCCTCATCCATTAATGTCATTTGCAATTTTTTCCAAATAGACTTTATCAACATGATGTCAAATGTGACAATTTTGTTGATGCTCATGGAGTGTTTGACAAAATAACATAATGAATGGACATTTTGATGGGTTTCTGAGAAAGCATTGATAATGTTTCAATCATTTTACCTTTACCATCATTCTCAAAACTTTATATCCATCAAAACTTTATGAAAAATAAGTTTTCTTAAGATATTATAGTTTTTATCCTAACATATGTATTCAAAATGTGGTAGCATACAAAGGCACATGAACTGTTTGACAAAATATCTCTTTAAAAAGAAGTCTTGTGGAATGTTAACATGCACAAAATGATGCTCTTTAAATATTGTCAAACAAATGCCTAAAAATGTGATGATTATAATATACCAAAAAAGAATTTATCAAAAAGGCGGTGTAGAATTTTAAGCAAAATGTAGTTGGTAGCATATTCGTATTTTTACTGATGTATATATGAAGGATGGGAGAGAATTTAATAAATAAATTAGAAGCGGTGGAAGGAATATATCTCCATTTTTATTGCCAATCGAAAGACTTACAAATTTAAAAATATGTAAGCTAAATTATGTTTTACCTTCATATAGCAATATAAATTGAAATGGATTTTACAGTAAAATTGAAATTAATGGTATCGTCTCCTATCAACCTACATCTAATTTTAATGCGTTTTCAAATCTTCGACAATCTGCGACTCTCAAATGATATAATTGTTCAACTCAAACACCTGTCTTGGGAAACATATTGTTCATCACATGGCTACTTGCTTTGACCATGAATAACCATGGGGTTACTATTTGAATTCCTCATGTAAAGTTTAGCCTCAACATGCAATTTTTACTTCTTATTGTCTGGGTCAAAGTGTGGGTTTTTATTAGATTGTCAAGATTATTGTAACTTCTAATATTTCATTGTTAGAGGGAAGAACATTTCATTACAGAATGTTTTCTTCATTCAATATTTTCCACACCTAATTACTTTTTCAATCCTTTTTTCTTATAATTTTACTATTGAATACTTGATATAGGGATTAAATTGATTTTCCAATTTTCTGGTTTACATTAGATATATGCATATGCCTAACATGATAGCTCTAAACATAGTTTCAACTGCAAGTTTTGCTCAGACTTGAGTGCTTTTCGTTGTTTGGTAATGGGGCAGCTTCCTTAGAAGATAAACTAATTTTCCAATTTTCTTGACAATATATCCATATATGCCTAACATGATTGCTTTCAAGTGTTATGACTCTATGAACACTATTTTCAACTACAATTTTTGCTCACACTTGAGCGCTTTTGTTCTTTGGTAATGGGACAGCTTCCTTAAAAGACAAGAATACAAAAAAAAGTGAATTATTACCAAATGTACATAAAACTTGTTGAATTAGCCTTTGCATATTTTTAACAATATCATTAATAATCTACTATGAATATCACAATTCATCAAAGATTTACAAAGTTTTATGATGTAAAATTCTTGTTCAATAGATTACACTAATACAATTGTGCAACATGTTTGTAATCACAATTAGTTTGCACATTTTCCTTAGAAGACATGAATGCAAAAGAAACAAGTGAATTATTACCAAATGTTCAAAAACTTAATTGTATTAACCTCTTTGCATATTTTTAACAATATTACTAATAATCTACCATGAATCTCACAATTCATCAAAGATTTTTTTATGATGGGTTTATGACGTAAAATTCTTGTTCAATAGATTACATTAACATAACACAACATGTTTAGAAGATCACAATTGGTTTGTGCAACTTCCTCGAAAAACATGAATGCAAAAAAAAACAAGAATTATTACCAAATGTGCACAAAACTTATTACCAAATGTGCATATTTTTAACAATATTACTAATAATCTTGTATGGATCTCACAATTCATCAAAGATTTGAAAAGTTTTATGAAGGGTTTATGATGTAAAATTCTTGTTCAATAGATTACATTAACACAACTGTGCAAAATGTTTGTAATCAAAATTGGTTTGTGCAGCTTCCTTGGAAGACATGAATGTGAAAAAAATAAGTTAATTATTACCAAATGTGCACAAAGCTTGTTGATTTAGCCTTTGCATATTTTTAATAATATTACTAATAATCTACTATGGATCTCACAATTCATCAAATATTTGTAGTAAATTTTATGATGGGTTTATGACGTAAAATTCATGTTCAATAGATTACAGAATAGACACCATTAACATGTAATCACAATTCTTTTTATAACTTCCTTGGAAGACATGAATGCAAAAAAACAATTGAATTATTAGCAAACACAAAAATTGAATTAGCCTTTGCATATTTTTAACAATATTACTAATAATCTACTATGGATCTCACAATTCATCAAAGATTTGTAAAGTTTTATGAATGGGTTTATGATGTAAAATTCTTGTTCAATAGATTACATTAACACAACCATGCAACATGTTTAAAATGTTTGTAATCAAAATTGGTTTTGTTGATAACTTCCTCGGAAGACATGAATCACAAAAAAAATCAAGTGAATTATTACCAAATGTGCACAAAGCTTATTGAATTAGCCTTTGCATATTTTTAATAATATTACTAATAATCTACTATGGATCTCACAATTCATCAAATATTTGTAGTAAATTTTATGATGGGTTTATGACGTAAAATTCTTGTTCAATAATAGATTATATTAACATGTTTGTAATCACAATTGGTTTATGTAGCTTCCTTGGAAGACATGAATGCAAAAAAAACAAGTGAATTATTACCAAATGTGCACAAATTAGCCTTTCCATATTTAATAAATTCATCGATCTCATAATTCATCAAAGATTACATTAAATTCTTGTTCAATTTACATTCACAATTGGCAACATTTTGTAATCACAATTGGTTTTATGTAGCTTCCTTGGAAACATGAATGCAAAAAAACAAGTTAATTATTAAAAGCAAAAGTGAATTATTACAAATATACAAAGATTTATTATGGGTTTATGATGTAAAACAATTATTACATTAACATGTGTAATCACAATTGGTTTATATTTTGAATAATGAATTATTACCAAATGCACAAATTTTTTATAAATACTATAGGTTTATGACATAAAATTCATGTTAATAGATTACATTAACATGTTTGTAATCACAATTGGTTTCGCACTTCATGAAGACGTGAATGCAAAAAAAAAAAGCAAGTGAATTATTACCAAATATAAACAAAACTTCCGAATTAGCCTTTGCATATTTTTAACAATATATATTATGTATAGATACTATACGAGTTAATGACCCAACCACCTTCCACACTTCATGGGCTAATACATGGCAAGTCCTCCCAACCCCATGTAAATGTGGGGTCACTGGTTGGGGCTTGGGGGATTAGAACGGGTGGGTGGTTGGAAAGCACTCAAAGCCCACCATCATGCCCCACCCTTGCGCCCATATTTTTAACACTATTAATAATAATCTACTATGGATCTCATAATTCATCAAAATTTGCAAAGTTTTATGATGGGTTTATGATGTAAAATTCTTGTTGATAGATCACATTAATCACATTGGTTTGCTTTTAGCAATCATCAATAGAACAAAAAAATGTGAAATGTTGCCTAATATGCACAAAACATATTGAATTAGCCTTTGCATATTTTTAACAATATTACTAATAATCTACTATGACTTAAAATTCTTATTCAATAGATTACATTAACACAACCATGCAACATGTTTGTAATCACAATTGGTTTGCTTTTAGCACTCATCCAATATGACAATGAAGTGGTTAGTTTTATAGCCAAATTGATCATCCATTGTGAACAAATATAACAAAATAAACATATGCAAAATGTGGAAACACTTTTGTAATTAACCTTGATTTTTTTTGTCAAAATGTATAATATCTATCTATTTGAAAACCTATAAATTGTAGAATTAACACAATGAACAAGGTCTATTATTAACATATTAGAATGATACTATAAACCCACTACAAAATTTTTGCTACCTATATCACCACAAAAAACATTGAAGTTAAATGATAATACACCACTAAATTTTTGTAATGATAAATTACAACCACAAATACCAATTTTCACTCCAATAAAACACCAAAAGAATTAAGTTTTTAAAATTAATATTTAATATCTACATTTTTGCTACTATATTAACACAATAAAGAGGGTCTATTATTAACATATTGGCGAGGATACTACAAACCCACTACAAATTTTTTTGCTACTATATCACCACAAAAAAACACTTTCAATGATAATACACCACTAAATTTTTGTAATGTTAAATTACAACCACAAATAAGAATCCTACAGGATTTTTTTTAAATACCAATTTTCACTCCAATGAAACACCAAAAAAATTAAGTTCTTAAAATTAATATTTAATATCTACATAAATATGAATTTTTTTGATACATGAGCTTCTCTTAGCTTCGAGAATTTTATTCTCTCCTAACAAGGCCAACCACATGAAGGTGGAAGCTCATCCTGGCCCCCCTCCGATTCTCCATGCCCCCATATTACTCCAAACAAATACATACAATCAAAATATTAAAAACAAAGAAAACATCAACCTTCCCCTTCTTTCAACCTCCATTCCTCCATATTTCTTCTCAATCAAAACAAACACATAAATATCAAATACACAAGGGAAAAATTGAATACTCAATTTTAAATGCATATATCTAACTTTTTAACAAACATAAAAAAACATTCCTCCTCCTTCCCCTCTTCTCATCCTCCATTCCTCCTTATTACTTCTCAATCAAAACAAACACATTAACCAAACAAATTTAATATAACACAAAACATAAAACATTTTTATCAAATTTAAAAATCTTTATATAAAAAAAGATTCCTCCTTCCCCTCCTCTCATCCTCCATTCCTCCTTATTACTTCTCAATCAAAACAAACACATTAACCAAACAAATTTAATATAACACAAACATAAAACATTTTTATCAATTTTAAAATATTTTTTTATAAAAAGGATTCCTCCTTCCCTTCCTCTCATCCTTCCATTCCTCCTTAATTACTTCTCAATCAAAACAAACACATTAACCAAACAAATTTAATATAACACAAACATAAAACATTTTTATCAATTTTAAAATATTTTTTTATAAAAAAGATTCCTCCTTCTCCTCCTCTCATCCTTCCATTCCTCCTTAATACTTCTCAATCAAAACAAACACATGAGTATCAAAGACACTACAATTTTTTTGCTACTATATCACCACAAAAACACTAAAGTTCAATGATAATACACCACTAAATTTTTGTAATGTTAAATTACAACCACAAATAAGAATCATAAAATATTTTTTTTAAATACCAATTTTCACTCCAATGAAACACCAAAAGAATTAAGTTTTTAAAATTAGTATTTACTATCTACATAAAGATGAATTATTTTTTGATACATGAGCTTCTCTTAGCTTCGAGAATTTTATTTTTACTACAAGGCCAACCACGTGAAGGTGGAAACTCAACCTTGGCCCCCTCCGTTTCTCCATACCTCTATATTACTCCAAACAAACACATACAATCAAAAGACAAAAACAAAGAAAACATCAACCCTCCCCTTCTTCACAACCTCCATTCCTCCCTATTTCTTCTAAATCAAAACAAACACATAAATATCAAATACACAAGGGAAAAAAATGAATACTCAATTACAAATGCATATATCATACTTTTTAGCAAACATAAAAAGACATTCCTCCTTCCCTTCTTCTCATCCTCCATTCCTCCTTATTACTTCTCAATCCAAACAAACACATTAACCAAACAAATTTAATAGAACATAAACATAAAACATTTTTATCAATTTTAAAATATTTTTTATCTTCCCCTCCTCTCATCCTCCATTCCTCCTTATTACTTCTCAATCAAAACAAACACATGAGTATCGAATACACAACCAAAGGAAAAAAAAAAATACACAATTGAAAATATATTAATTTTTTTAAATTAATGCAAAGTGTGAATGAACAAACAATAATAATTATAATACATACACATTTAAACATTTTTCCTTTCCCTCCTATTCAAATTATTAAATACACACATTAACCAAACCAATTTAATATAACACAAACATAAAATAATTTTTATCAATTTTAATGTCTTCTTAGAGCATCTTCATACATTTCACTCCAACCAAACATAAAAAAACAAATGAGATTGAAAATTTTTTAAATGCAAAAATTGAAATTAAATGTAATTATTATGAGATTTTTTTAAATGTAAAGTGTAAATAAAAAAGTAATTAAAATTATATGTAACTATTTTTCCTCTTTCCAATATTTCAAGTTAAAAACAAGTGCATAAATTAATCAAACAAATTAGTGGAACATTTATTGTTAATATCCCTTATAAAGTGCATAATTTAATCAAATAAATTAGTAGAACATTTATTGCTAATGTCGCTTATTTAGTGCATAATTTAATCAAACAAATTGATAGAACATGTGTCCATATTATTTCAAGTTAAAAACAAGTGCATAAATTAATCAAAAAAATTAGTAGAACATGTGTCCATATTATTTCAAGTCAAACCAAGTGCATAAATTAATCAAACAAATTAGTAGAACATGTGTCCATATTACTTCAAGTTAAAAACAAGTGCATAAATTAATCAAACAAATTGGTCGAACATTTATTGTTAATGTCACTTATAAAGTGCATAATTTAATCAAACAAATTGATAGAACATGTGTCCATATTATTTCAAGTTAAAAACAAGTGCATAAATTAATCAAACAAATTAGTAGAACATGTATATTTCAAGTTAAAAACAAGTGCATAAATTAATCAAACAAATTACTAGAACATGTATCCATATTATTTCAAGTTAAAAACAAGTGCATAAATTAATCAAACAAATTGGTGGAACATTTATTGTTAATATAAAGTGCATAATTTAATCAAACAAATTGGTGGAACATTTATTCTTTAAATAGATTGCCACTTTTTTTTGGAAAGATTAGGAAACAAACTTTAAAATCATTTTATGTTTATTAAAAACTATATAATTAATCTTCTTCCCACCAACATTAATGATAATAAATTGATCATGAACCAAAATAAATAAATGAAAGGAAAATGAAATTTGAACCTATCTACTACTAACTCAATCATTACAGCAATACATACTTTAATTTTTAATTTAAACAATAAATATAGAGATTATTTTAAAATATAATTTATAATTTAAACAAATTTTAATTATTGCTTTTCTACACATTTTAATCTTTATAATAAAATTCATTCATAAAAAAATTCATTAATAAATAAAACAACATTCATCATTATTGTAAATTAAACTATTAATTCATGAGACAATTAACCAAAAAAAAGTAACTGTGAGTTTCGATCATTTTAATTGATGTTACTACAAATTTTATTATTGGTGAGTGAGTCGGTGATTATTTATTAATGTTATTACAAATTTTATTATTCTTATCAGAGAACTATAAGATTAAAAGTGCTTTAAAAAACATATATTATTATTTTTTTAAATGCAATAAAATAAACACCCCCTCAAGGATGTCCATGGCCATCCTTGAGGGTAGTGGAGAAGGGCCTTTTAAGGCCCTCCCGAAAAAAAATATTTTATTTATTAAAAATATTGTAGCAAAGTTTACAATAAACACAGTAATACTAAAATCTGTACATTCAATTTAAGTCTGGATTAAATGTTGTAGCAACTCTTACTCTCAGCAGACTTCTCCTTCCGAAAAATCTCATTTACGCTGCAAACAACATACAACAAATGCAACCATTAGATCTGATAAATCAAATGCCAAAGTTTCCATTGTAGATCAGATCTTGGCATATATTTAGAGCCGATTGAAATCAAAAAAATAAAAATACCAGTGGTAAGAAGAAATCACACTTTCAAAAAGCATTGTAGGGAAAATAAGTAGTAACTCACTTTGTCTCGGGAATGACCCACAAGAAATACAGAGGTACAAAGGTACTTAAAAAGGAAAAATGTCCCCATCAAGATTTTCAACCTGCTGAAACTGCAGAGCATTTAGAGGTCCAAATGGAGTCAATTCTCACAAAAATTAAGCAATAAAATAATATACAACTCACTAAACTGTAGCCTAATCTATCTCCCCTTCCTCACCATTTCCACGAGTACCCTTCTACATCCATTTTCATTTATAACCCCAATGGGTAGGAAAATAACCTGAACACGAGGGTATGATCTTGCTTTGAGAAGTTTTGTGCGCCTCCAGATCTTTCAGAATTCATGAGAAGGCATAATAAATTTCAATAGCTCTCCAGATTTCTTTTAAATCTCAAATTGAGAGACAAATCTAGTAGTATAAACAAAACTTAAATCCACCTACGAAGAAATCCAAACATAATTGTAGTTCAAAAAAAAGTATGATAAAGAGAACTTAAATCTACCTACTTTGTAAAAAGCCTGTGAACTTCTAGATCAATCTCCAACACTCATTTTGCTTCTAGCGGCCTCAATCAACAAACTTTGTATGTGAGCGTCTTTTGCTTGAAGCTCGAACCTCACTTTTCTATAAAATGTCAATCAACAAACAATAGATCAAATCCTTGCCTTATCATTTCAAAAAAAAACATGATCAAATACTCTTACAAAAACATAAAACAGAGGATTAATACTCTTAAAAACATAAAACAAAGGATTAATATCTAATAAATAAAAGCTAGTACTACATAACCAAACCGTATTTCACTTCTCATAAGAAATTAAGATCCCTAAAATGGTAATCAACAAGAGACCTACATAAAAACTAAGATCCCTCTCACATATAAAACTAAGATCTCTCTCTCATAAAAAAATTAAGATCTCTAAAGCGTAATGAATAAAAGACCTAAACTATAGTATCACTCAAACCTGTCTTCTCCCATAGAGAAGCCCACACATAGGATTATATAGTAAAATATGTTCATGAGATGAAACAAATGACCATAAGGAAAATTTACATTATAGCTAAAAATACCAACCAAAAAAAAAAAAAGCCTAAAAATCGTGCATTAAACACTAAAACAAATCTATACTATAAAATAAAACTATGAGGCCATGAGAAATATCAAACACGACATTAACCAAAATAAACCCCTGATCTCGGAGAGATCGACAAGGCATTAACGAGAACAAAACCTTTTGAACAATATCTCACTAAATATAGAGAAGCCGTGCATAGAATCAACTGCCATCGATATAAAAACCTTGGCAAGTCACAACTAAAAATCTATTTTTGGTTTAAAATCAACAAAATGAATATTATGGAGATCACCGAGAAATTTACACCTAAAATGTCAATAAAGCTAAACCCTACAACACACACATGCAACCTAAATTCTTTGCATTTATTTGAAGATCCATTAAGGTAAAATCAAAGCCATCAAGGGAAGGGGAAGGTTGTTTCAAGAGAACTTGGAGGAAAAATATCTACAAGAAGAAATACACTTACCAGAAACTCAGAAGAAATCTGAAGGAAGAATATGTATCTGTCGTGTTCCTCTCTCTAATCCGCTCCTACCTACCCATTCCGCTCACTCAAACAAAACAAAACAATAAACACAGACCAAAACATAAATCAAAACCCCAAAAAGGATTAAACACACACACACAATGCATGACCATGCGACATAGAGACTTCACAAACTCCATATAAAAATGAAAAATACAAATTCCAAACCAAAAACATAGGACTAGAGACCAAAAAACAAACACAAACCAAAATAAGAGACAAAAAAAACACTATACAACAAAGCGATCTAGCAAAACCCTTTATACTGTGAAGTTCAACGGATCTTTTAGCCACATTGCTTTCCACCTGGTTTTCATTTTAACCACTTCTTAAGTTTTGAAGTATTTTTTTAAAATTTTGCTGGCATGTTTCCATGTATCCTCTCTATCGACCCCGCTCCTCGGGATTGTCCATGTGTTTTGGGGTTTTTCTATGAACTATACAATTATAGTTCCAAGTTTCTCATTGTAAAAATTATACGACCTTGGTTTAAGTATCACAATCACAATTATACAATTCTTTTATTTGGGGATAGATCACAAAAAGACCAACAAGCTTTAAGAAAACCATAAATTTTCCTCAAAGCACCGGTATTGGGATTAATGAAAACTGGGAGTAATGAAATTTAAAAGTTTAAAAATTACCTAATAAATCCTTGTAAATAGGGAATCCATAATAAATCCATGTTGCATATCCAATATGGAAGCAAAAAAAAACCTTTAGTAAAACACAAAAACCACTAAAACACGACATATTTTCCACCCCCACACAACTAATGTAGAATAACTACAACCCAATTTATCACACATATCAAGTCACCATCTTATAGGACAAGAGTAGAACAAGAAACTTTATATAGGAAACTTACAAATAATGTCATACACTTGGTTAAATCAAGCCATTTCCATATACATCAATAAATAAAGACAAATAAACCAAGAGATGAATATAGTTGAACCAAATAAAGAAGAGAACATCTAGTGAAAAAAACATATCTAAATTACAACCATGTGATGCATCGAAGGCTCCATAAAATCCCACCACCCTTGTCTTAATTAATACCATACCAAGAGCTACACTCAAATATGGAAAACTCTAAATCTATAGTTTTAAGCAAATGAGAGATAACACTAAAACACACCTCCTTAACCAAATTATGACATTTTTCTTGAGATAAATATTTCAAACAAGGGATGCTTTTCTAATAACTACAATGATGGTCCCAATTTTTTATCACCCACTTAACCAAGGGCACCCAGAGGGATATCCATGTTGTTGAATTGAAAAATGTTGGAACAAAATGCAATAAAAATAGGTGTATCATGGAATTTGATTATTGTAGGTTTAGTTTGCATGCCTTTGATGACTAAACATATGGCCCATATTGCCTTATAGGTTGACATTAAAGATGATATTACTTTGGTATGCTAGATTATATGTGTTGGTCATAATGTCATCCAACATCTTAACTTGCCACTTTTAGATGTAATGAATCACTACATATTACTTATACACTTAATTTTTACATTAAATACATTTTAAAAATTGAGTAGAGATTTGATGTTTTCATAGTCCATTAAAATGAAATGTAAAGTTATGGATAAACTATGTACCCATTTTTTACTTGACATTTTCAATCAATACCCATGATCCATCTTCATGAAGCAAACTCATATGTGTGAACAAATTAAAATCTTAAGAATCCTTCAATAAAGTCAACTATAATAAGTCATATGAGGAGAATTGAATGTGAAAGTAATTATTTTATTAGAGAGTTGGGTCGCCCTCCATTTTTTCCAATGAAAGCATTCCCTCATGCCGTGGTTCCACAAACATTTGACTCACGATGGATACACTAAGTTGTATGCTAGTCAATCGTGATTGTGTTTTCATTATGTTGCTTACATTAGTTGATCCTATCCATCATGCATATTTGCAATGTATGGACTATATGGGATATGAAGGCTATAACTTACATAAAACCCTGCAACTTTTCTTGAGATGATGGATTGTGCCCTTTTTATCATTAAATTTTAAAAGTTATGAACTACCTAGTTGGTTGTCATTTGTTTTGTTAAAAAATTCAATAGGCCACTAGGAATTATTTCAATTGGATTTTATTTTGAATACAAATAATATAAGAGATCATTGAATCCCACCATGGATATTTGATTCCATTAATCTTATGTTGTCTCCCTCTTGAGGTACGATAGAAAATAGTTAGATGTGCACTAATATGGGTAAAGTTTTGTCCCCGACATTATCTAGGGTTCAAGTGATGACCTCAAAGTTTTTTGAAGATCTCAAATATATAAATATTGAGATGGAATTAGAGAAAAGAAAATTTTAGTGGCAATTTTTTTCTAATTGGTTAATAGTTCAAAATGGCGCCTCAAAATTTGGTGATTTTTCCTTTGATCATGATGGCCCATTTTTCTAGGAATTTATTGTTCTTAACCTAGCGCCATGTTTCAAACAAATTATTTTCTATTCACCAAAATAATTTTGAATATATTTCTAAGCAAGTTCTCTGCCATTATTGCCCCATTTTAATATTGTACATAATATGATTAGGTTCAATTCATCATGCATTTAACAACCACGATTCTTTATTTTTCCCCTTTCCCCTTTCCTCTTATTGTACACATTTCTTTGTGGATCATTTTCACATGTTACAACTACCAAAGCCATTTTATTCCTCGTCACAATCACCCTATTTTTAATAACGCCATTACATTATTGCAAGGAATCGCCACTAATTTCTCCACTCATGTTACATAATTGTTAGGATCACCACTAAATTTTCCCTCTCCTTACATGATTTATGGGGAATCACAGTAAATTTTTCCCTCTCATTACACAATTGGCAAGAAATCACCACTAAAATGTTGGCACTACTTACGTAACTACCAAGAATGACCACAAATATTTGGGTATAAAATAGAGAAATATTATTTTCATATTGAAATGTTCTTATATGAATCTATACACCACATGGTCCAATACTTTTCTCATATTCTTGGAATCAAATATAACAAATATTGCATGTTATAGTTTTCATAAGGATTCGATTTCAAATACCGACTTGTAGGCCTATATAACTTATAAGGTATGGGAATTGTTTTTATCTTATTATTATTTAAATGATTTTTAATCAATAATAATAAAATTATATATCAAATGACAATCGGGGATCGTCCATCAATATATTATATAAAAAAATTCAAAATTATAATTTATAAATATGCACTCATGGTTTCATTACCTTTGTAGTAACAATTGCATAGTACTTTTTCTTGGAGATTTATCCCATGTTCATTGGAATAGTGGTAAAATGGCGTGTTTATATGTTGAAGTTATTTCAAATTAATGCAAACTGAAGTACTCCACAGATAATTCTTCCTTTTGTGTAAAGCGTTAAATTGTGAAGTAAGAGGAAATGTAAAAAGTTTCTAAGTAAAATTGAAGGATTTGAAGGGTTCCTATATCATTCCATGTGGAAAGATCTTGTGAGCTTGGATTTCATGGCTTTGAATAAGATTTGAAGGTTAGTTCTAAGATTATAAAGGCTTTCACAACTCGAACTCCTAGATTGTACCACATGGCACAATCATGTAGACTCAAGGTTTTAGAGACAATAGAAAGGTTGGTGAAGGTTGAAGAATATACCTTGAATTAGGGCCCTTATATTGTGACATGTTTCACAATCTAATGCACTCAAAACCTCACATTGAAGATAGAGGAAGAATGAAAAGGTTGTGGAATATAAAAGATGGAGCTCCTAATTGTGCCATGTGGTGTAATCCCATGATCTCGTATCATCCGATGTTTGGGAAACATATAAACATAGTTTGGGAGTGATCTGGGACTCTTAGATTGCAACATGTGTTGCAATCTAGGAGTCTCTTATAGTTTATAGGAAAGAATGCTCCAAAAACATAAGGTTTTTATACACATATAGATACTTGAGTTTTCCACGCGTCCTTTAAGAAGAAAATTAGAGCCACCAAGTGGCCAAATGTGATCTGTAAACTTCTACTTTGGAACTCTACGAATCACACAATTATGTTGTTCTACTTTCAACTTTGGAAAATGACATGATTTGCTTGAAAAAATTAGAGCTTTGTGGATGCTTATATAGTGATATAGAAAGGAAATTGTGGAGAAGTAAATAATTCAAAACTTCAACACCAATAATTTTATCCCGAAACCTCCAAGGAGGAAAACCCAGTCGGGAAGGGAAAATTCTCTTTCTTCCCACTTTATTGGCCTAATATAGAAAATTACAGATTTAATAAGTATAAAAAGAAGCAAAAATATAAACCTTCTCTCCAATTACTTGTTTGCTTTGTTTCTACACCTTGCTCCTACAATTTCATTCCAGCATTGAATATCTTTCTCACTGCTCTCATTAAACTCTACTTCTCGATCTCTCTGGATCTTGAATGCCTATTCTCTTGCTCCTTTCATGTATTTATAGGCCTTCCCATGTCCTCATGTGCACTGGAGGATGTGAAAGGGAATGGAAGGGAAGAGACATGACTGGGTGCTTTAAGAACACGTCTACTTGCATTCCATTCTTCTTTTCTGTTCGAAAGTGTCGGGATCTTGCTACCTGTGGAGACCGGTGGTCTTAGGACTGCCGCGCCCTGGCTGCAAGGCGGTGGTTCTATCTAGAACCTCCATTTACCTCATTTTATTTCAATTTTCTTGTTTCTCCTTCTTGGTTGATCTTGATGGGCCCGGATGAAGTGGTTTGATTTTCTAGATCCTATGGATCATACCTCCCCTATTTACGAGGCTTTTGGTCCCACAAAATATTAGTGGGGAGTGGTAGAGGAATCAACCCCCTCTCGTGCTCATTCGAGTACCACTTTGGGTCTACCTTGGTGTCTTCTCTCGTCCAACTGCCAAGACTCCTATGGATCTCGGTTTATTGTCCCAGATGCTACATCCTCGTTTGAGATACCTCGAGTACAATCCTCTTGGGAAGGTAACTTCGTATCTTTCCTTTTTTCATCCATAGATGGCGTTAGTGGATGCGAGCTCTTCGCAACTTACTATCGCGTTCATCGCATGAATTATGGCCTAAAGGTTTCTTCTCTAACTCCGCCTTTTTGCAAGTATGGCGAAGGTCCCATCGTAGTGGTTTATTCCTTGCATTTCTTTATTTCTTGAGATGGATTGGTGAATCCTCTCCAAGTACGATGCTGATATAGTCACCGGTGTTCCTTGTATCTCCTCTTCTTCTTCCGCCCCACGGTCGGTCCGGTGAATCCGTAGGTAGATATGGTGATTGCATAGCGGAAGTTTGTTTTGCTCTTGAATGAGTAGTTCTGTGGTGGCTTTGTTTGCAAAAATCGACAAGTGCTATCCAAATTCTCCATCCTTTGGTCGAAATGTCCATGCTCTCATGTCCATTTTTCTTTTCTTCCAATGTAAGCAAACAAACTGATGATTTTCCTTTAAAAGTCTTGGTTCTTGGTTAGTACTTACCATAGCCTTATTTGATTTTCTCTAGTGTGCCCGAATGTTAAAACTAACTCCATCCTTGACCCATCCGAACCGGTTCTCCCTCTTTGTGAACACAACATCCCTAGTGTACAAGTAAGGACTTCCAAAGACAACGTCAAATACATCAAGGAATAATATCGGCCTCTAATACATCTATGTATTGGGTATTTATCCCAAACCGAAACTTACACTTCCTTTGCAACTTTTATTTCTACACCCTTCTTCACCCATCCCAATAGGTATGGATGTGGATGTGCGTAAGTTTCTAGACCAAGGTGCTCTACAACCGCATCAGAAATCAAATTTGATTGAGAATCGAGAATCTACTAATGCGTTTACCTTAGTTTTCTTGATTTGGATTCGATTTGAAATAACTTACTCATCTCTTCTTCTTCTCGCTGCCCCATACATGTTAGTGACCATACATCCCTACCTACCGGTCTACATCCGAATCATCCTCAATCTCCACCTCTGTCTCTGTCTTTACAAAGTGGCCATGGATTTCTTAGAATCCTTGGTTTGGTGCTTTGGGTGCAATTCCGGATGTAACTTCCAACATGTGGCGTCATTATGTCCATTTACATCACAATTCTTACAGAAATTCTTAGGATCTTTACAAGTATGCAAAGTAGTAGCGACATGTTTACCTTTCCATTTACCTCTGCTACTTGTCTTCCCTTGTTCTTTGTCCTGTTGTTCTGTTAACTGGTCTCCCTTTGGCTCTATTTCTCCTTGGTTCTTCTCATCATCAATGTAGTGTGCTTGTACACAAGCTTCATTGAGATCCTTGGGCTTCGTGGAGATTACCTTCCTCCGAAGGTGAGTGTGAAGTCCTCCCAAATACTTGGTCGAGAATGTCCTCATACTCCAAGTCCATATTAAGCAACATGGCTTGTCTCTCAAACTCCGTAGTGTAGTCTTGCATGCTTTGACTGCTACCCTGTTTAAATTACTACCACTTAATCATCAAGTCAATCTTATGGCCAATAGGATAGAAGTTAGTTGTAATCAATTCTTTAAAACCTTTCCAAGTAATCGACAATAGGATGTTTCTTCTTCTCAAAAGTGGCTAGATGGGTTTCCCACCAAACCAGAGCATGACCTTCCATTTTGAGATGTGTAAAGGTGATCCTTTGTGCCTCAGTGACATTATGCACACTAAAGTAGACTTCCAATTGTTTTAGCCATTTATCCAAGTAATTTTGCATGTCTATTTTTCCTTCAAAATTATTTATTTCCCCTTTTGTTTCAACTTTAAAAGGTGTATGTGCAGATTTAACCTTCTCGCTTACAATTGGCATCTCTTCATGCTCTTCCCATCCTTCCTCTTCAGACAAGTTTAGCTATATTAAACACTTAAAATTATATGACTTTTTTTTTTTTTTGAAAAAACTTATAAGATGTAGTCCGTTTGCCCGCATTTTGGGTGACCAAATCTTGTTTTTTTTTTTTTTTTCCTTTGGTGAAACGTTAGATGTAGTTGTCTATCTTGTGGATTTTATTTTGTATTTTTTTTAGCAAATTTTTTTTTATGATTTTTTCCGTGAAAGTGGTCTGAAAATATTTAGAAAATGGAGCGCTTTCCGTTTGCCCGCCATAACTATATCAAAAAATATCGAAATCAATTTTTTTTTTTTTTAAGGTGTATAGAATTTGTCCACGCTTGGGATGGTATAAGTTTTATCATATTTTGATAAGCGAAACAAAAGTTACAGTCTTAAACGTAGACATGAACATTCACGGGAAAAAATGTCTTAAAGACCTATTGTTAGTAAGAAATTATAAAATGATATTTATCTTATTCTATTCACTTTAAAAACAATATTTCTACAAAGCTAAGAGTCTACCCTACGTGATGGCACCATTTTTGTGAAATGTTTTCAGTTTTTTAGCATGGTTCAAGTCTTTGGAAGAGCAGATTTGAGGTTTTTTGACCTTTTGCACTTCATAATGACCTTCCATAGCTTTGGTTGGGGAAAAACAAAGATTTTCCGAGGCTTAGGTTCGGCAGATAGATCCGCGATCGCGTGGTTTTTTTAACAACAGCGAGCGCGCTTTATAAACCGCGAGCGCTTTATAAAGCGCGCTCGCGGTTTATAAAGCGCGCTCGCGGTTCATAAATCATATTTACACACATCCCAATGTCTGAATTACCATGTGATTTTTACTCTCTGACCTTACCGTATGAATTACTGTGAAATTTCTTTTTCCAGGCACGTTTTTCTTATCACCGAAGCAAAACATCATGGGAGACAAAAAATGAAGTCAAAAAAGGAAGTCATTAAGTAAAAAAACACCAAACGAATTAGAGGCCAACAAAATTGAAAATGCTGAGCGAATGCGGAAACTTCGTGAATCTAGAAGAGGTTCATCTTCAATCCCAACTATTGTAAGCAATGAAGAACTAGGTAATGTTTCTACCACAATGTTGAAGTTGAATTAAATACTCGTGATGAAGAAGTTTTTATCACAATGTCAAGAAGAATTAAATACTCATGATGTAGAAAATGTTGAAATCAAGGAGACAATGAAAATGTGAATAAGGAAATTCATGTTGAAACTGTAGACAAGCAAAATTTGACAAAAACACCTCCTAGGATTTTACATAAGAAACCTAATTTTTTTATTGAAATTGATGAAAACATTTTGAAACCAATGTCTGACAAACTTTTTGAACGACAAAATCAAAAGAAAAGCCACTGAAATTTGGGATAATCATTTTGAAATTTTAAATGATTCCCAAAGATGTCAGTTGTTGGTTAGTTTGATGAAATTGATTAAAATGAGACCTACATTAAACACCTTAGGATTGACAACATCTAACATACGTGGTCAAACCTCTACAATTGTTGAAAACCTTCATGATGCATATCACATTGTTGGTGTCAAGAGACGCACTAGGGATAGTAATATTGTGCGTCGTGTACTTGCTACTAGTGTTGTAAGTGAATCAATAAAAACAACGCTTGATTACGCAAACAAGTCGAATGTGCAAGTTAATCAAAAACTCTAATGAAAGCAATTGAAAGACGTAATATCCTTCAATCACTCAATAATGTCGATTTTTGGGCATTTTTTGCTAGAGCACCGCGTAAGGACAAAAATAATTTGATGCTATAAGAGAAGTTGTTATTAAATTTTGGCATGATAACACTAGAGTTTCACCTAATACAAGAGATGTTATAAAACGGAGAGTTGGTTCTACTAATCGTGAACCACATCCAAAGCATTTCTTAGATATGACTCAAACTCAATTTTTTCGTAAGTTTGAACAAGAGAATCTGGAAATTAAAATTAGTCAACGTTTTTTTGAAATGTTGAAACCATTCTATGTGAAAATCAACCATGCTCGCACCACTTGTTGTTGTAGGCAACATGTTGAATTTGTGATGCATTATGCTAAATTTTTACGTATTCGTTCTATTTTTCATTTTGAAACTATGTTATCAGAATGTGGTGTTCAAGTTCCACCAATATCTTCCAGGGATTTCATTCCTACTATATTTTGTGAAAAGAAGTTGGACAATTTTTTTATAGTCGTGGATTGTTTAGATGGAAGTCAGAAGACATGCGGCGGATTACCTAAATTGGAAAGTTACATCCATGAGCAAATCAAGGTACAATAGGACATAATTTAGTTGAATTTGATAAATATAAATCAGTTGCATACCAGTTGAAAGATGGAAAAGAGTCAAAATGGTGTGAGCTAGTTACAGAACAAATGCCCATTTTTCAATTTATGAGAAAATTTAAGGATGAAATTGTTTATGAGTATGCGAGGCATACACATAGAGCTCGATGGTTGGATGAACAATTCAAGCTATGCAAAGACACATTTCCTATTGGTACTATTGTTTCAGTGGTCGATTTTGCAGAGAATTACACATTGCAACCACAAATGGAGGTTCAATCGCAATATTACAACTCAATACAAGTTGCCATTTTTGTGCATATAGCATTTCTACATTCTCCTGACAGTACAGAGAATGATCAAATTTTTTAAGAGAGTACCACTTTTATATCAGTGATGATCGTACTCATTCTACTGAATTTGTGCAAGGGTGTTTCCAGTTATTTTATGGAAACTTGTCTGATAGGGACATCCACTTCAAACAACATTATATATGGTCAGATAATTACACGTCTCAGTTTAAGAATGCACGAATGTTTTATGGATGAGAAGAATGCATGTCAAGATGGGTGTGCAACATATTTGGAGTTTCACCGAGGCCGACATGGAAAAGGAGAGCATGACGGTGCAGGGCATGTGTGAAAAGAGCTCTGCAAGAGAAGAGTCAAGTACAAAGATGGTGCTAAATTAAAAGATGCAAAGAGCATAGTGGAATGGTGTATCGACAACATGGCCCGAGGTTCTCAAGAAAATTCCACAGCTTTTGTAGATATTTTTGGTTGATAGAGGAACAACATATTTCTAACTACGAGGATTGTATGACACTCACTGGGTCCAGTGATATGCACTCATTTTGTAGCTCGACGCTACTGTGGGCCATAGGACAAGAAAGTTGACATGTTTTTGTGCATCTTGTATCGAATTTGTCACTGCTGAGTGTGATTCACAAGAATGGGTGGAAGGATGGATTTGTAGGCCTCTAACTCCGCTTCCTAGTTATCAACCTCCACAAGCATTACAACTTGTTTTTGCAGATGAAGTTACAACATCCAAGGACTTTGACGAAATTTGATTTTGGTGCGACAAGGTATTTATGGTTATTTATTTAATTTTTGTATTGAGTTATGTCCATTGAAATTTTAATATGTAATTTAAATTTGAGTTGTTCAACCTTGGTTATTTTTTTGTAGGACATGTGTTTGCAGTAATTGTGACAGAAGACAATGAAGAAGGAACAATGACTATTTCTTATGTCGTGCATCGAGGAAAGAAAGAAGTTGACTTCTCCTATTATAGATGGCGAAGAGATCGAGTATCCTATGTGGTCAGTGGTAGTTATTGGAACTTGGCTTCGACGGTATCCATTAAAAAACTCCTCTGTTTGGGTGTTTGAAGACTTTGAGACACACAGGAAAATACTCTTATATTCACATCTAGTTCTAGCGACAAATATTCAGTTGTATAGATATCGAGGAAGACCTAATAACAAGATTCTTTGGAAGGTTCGAGAGTCAGATCATGAAGCAATCTTGTCTGCTATTCATAGTAGATCCGATCCTGATGGTTCATTGGAATGAATTTACAATGCTCATGTCTGGTATATATTTAATTTCAAGTTTTATATATATATATATATATATATATATATTTTTTAGTTTAAAGATCTAGATTTAAGTTTGAATATATTTTATTTTAAATTTGTGTATTTTGTGTGTCATGTATATAGATAGATATATGGTTTTGATTTGAAACTTAAATTTCTTTGACTAACAATTTTATGTTTAGGTTAGTGGTGCGTAAAAGCTTCCACCTTCACGTGGTTGGTATCATTGTTAGTAGAGAATTTTAAATTCTCAAGCTAAGAGAAGCTTGAACATTGTTTGAAAAATTGTAAATTTTGAAAAAGTCACTTGTAAATTTTGAAAATGTTGTAAATTTTGAAAAAGTTGTAAATTTTGAAAATGACTCCTCTAGGTGCCACGGAGTCCGAGTAGTCACCCGTCGAAGTTGAACGATATTTTGGTCTCAGGGCTCTTAAGGGACTAAGCCCGAACGAAGTAGCCCGAAGCAACGACCCTTTCACGCACCGAAACACCACCTCCTCTAGCTGTTCCAGCCACCCAGACGTGTTTGCCAAATGCCGGTTCGGTGCCACGACCCACCGTTTGCAAAATATAGCATTTGACAACCTTACACTGGCTCCAACTGCACTATTTCACGCGTTTACAAATAGTAGGACAGCGAGAGCACCGAAATGAGAAGGAAAAAAATGAGAGAGGCTATTGTAGAGAGGGTCCATACGCCGAGGTGTCGGATCAGACGAGGCCTCTCTAGGTGCCACTGGAGTCCGAGTAGTCACCGTCAAAGTTGAACGATATTTTGGTCTCAGGGCTCTTAAGGGACTACGCCCGAACGAAGTAGCCCGGAAGCAACGACCCTTTCGCGCACCAAAACACCACCTCCTCTAGCATTCACCTGGCCACCCAGCATGTGCCGGCATAGGCGGTTTGGTGCCACGACCCACCGTTTGCAAAATATAGCATTTGACAACCTTACACTGGCTCCAACTGCACTATTTCACGCGTTTGCAAACAGTAGGACAACGAGAGCACCAAAATGAGAAGGAAAAAAATGAGAGAGGCTATTGTAGAGGGTCCGTACGCCGAGGTTCCAGATCAGACGAGGCCTCTCTAGGTGCCACGGAGTCCGAGTAGTCACCCGTCAAAGTTGAACGATATTTTGGTCTCAGGGCTCTTAAGGGACTACGCCCGAACGAAGTAGCCCGAGAAGCAACGACCCTTTCGCGCACCAAAACACCACCTCCTCTAGTGTTCACCTAGCCACCCGAAGATGTGCCGACATAGGTCGGTTTGGTGCCACGACCCACCGTTTGCAAAATATAGCATTTGACAACCTTACACTGGCTCCAACTGCACTATTTCACGCGTTTCATAAAACAAAAGAGGACAACGAGAGCACCGAAATGAGAAGAAAAAAATGAGAGAGGCTATTCAGAGGGTCCGTACGCCGAGGTTAGATCGACGAGAGGCCTCTCTAGGTGCCATGGAGTCCGAGTAGTCACCCATCAAAGTTGAACGATATTTTGGTCTCAGGGCTCTTAAGGGACTACGCCCGAACGAAGTAGCCCGGAAGCAACGAACCTTTTCGCGCACCAAAACACCACCTCCTCTAGCATTCACCTGGCCACCCTGGATGTGCCGGCAGTAGGTGGTTTGGTGCCATGACCCACCGTTTGCAAAATATAGCATTTGACAACCTTACATTGGCTCCAACTGCACTATTTCACGCGTTTGCAAAAAGTAGGACAACGAGAGCACCGAAATGAGAAGGAAAAAATGAGAGAGGCTATTGTAGAGGGTCCATACACCGAGGTTTCGGATTAGACGAGGCCTCTCTAGGTGCCACGGAGTCCGAGTAGTCACCCGTCAAAGTTGAACGATATTTTGGTCTCAGGGCTCTTAAGGGACTACGCCCGAACGAAGTAGCCCGAAGCAACGAACCCTTTCGCGCACCAAAACACCACCTCCTCTAGTGTTCACCTAGCCACCCATGATGTGCCAGGCGTAGGTCGGTTTGGTGCCACGACCCACCGTTTGCAAAATATAGCATTTGACAACCTTACACTGGCTCCAATCGCACTTTTCGCGTTTGCAAAAACAATAGGACAATGAGAGCACCGAAATGAGAAGGAAAAAACTGAGAGAGGCTATTGTAGAGGGTCCATATTCCAAGGTTTAGATAAGACGAGGCCTCTCTAGGCGCCATGGAGTTCGAGTAGTCACCCGTCAAAGTTGAACGATATTTTGGTCTCGTGGCTCTTAAGGGACTACGCCCGAACGAAGTAGCCCCTAAGCAACGACCCTTTCGCGCACCAAAACCACCTCCTCTAGTGTTCACTAGCTAGCCACCAGATGTGACATTGCATTAGCAGTGGTTTGGTGCCACGACCCACCGTTTGCAAAATATAGCATTTGACAACCTTACTCGGCTCCAACCGCACTATTTCACGTTTGCAAAAAAAGAGGACAACGAGAGCACCGAAATGAGAAGGAAAAAAATGAGAGAGGCTATTGTAGAGGGTCCATACACCGAGGTTTCAGATAGACGAGGCCTCTCTAGGTGCCATGGAGTCCGAGTAGTCACCCGTCAAAGTTGAACGATATTTTGGTCTCAGGGCTCTTAAGGGACTACGCCCGAACGAAGTAGCCCGGAAGCAACGACCCTTTCGCGCACCAAAACACCACCTCCTCTAGCATTCACCTAGCCACCCTGGATGTGCCAACATAGTGAGGTTCGGTGCCACGACCCACCGTTTGCAAAATATAGCATTTGACAACCTTACACTGGCTCCAACTGCACTATTTCGCGCGTTTACAAATAGTAGGACAACGAGAGCACCAAAATGAGAAGGAAAAAATGAGAGAGGCTATTGTAGAGGGTCCATACGCCGAGGTTTTGGATCAGACGAGGCCTCTCTAGGTGCCACGGAGTCCGAGTAGTCACCCGTCAAAGTTGAACGATATTTTGGTCTCAGGGCTCTTAAGGGACTACGCCCGAACGAAGTAGCCCGGAAGCAATGACCCTTTCGCGCACCAAAACACCACCTCCTCTAGCATTGTTCACCTAGCCACCGATGTGCCTTGGCATATAGTCGGTTTGGTGCCACGACCCACCGTTTGCAAAATATAGCATTTGACAACCTTACACTGGCTCCAACTGCACTATTTTCGCGTTTGCAAACAGTAGGACAACGAGAGCACCGAAATGAGAAGGAAAAAAATGAGAGAGGCTATTGTAGAGGGTCCATACGCCGAGGTTTCAGATTAGACGAGGCCTCTCTAGGTGCCATGAGTCTGAGTAGTCACCCGTCAAAGTTGAACGATATTTTGGTCTCATGGCTCTTAAGGGACTACGCCCGAACGAAGTAGCCCGGAAGCAACGACCCTTTCACGCACCAAAACACTACCTCCTCTAGTGTTCACCTGGCCACCGGATGTGCCGGCATAGGCGGTTTGGTGCCATGACCCACCGTTTGCAAAATATAGCATTTGACAACCTTACACTGGCTCCAACTGCACTATTTCACGTGTTTGCAAAAAAAGAGGAGCGAGAGCACCGAAATGAGAAGGAAAAAAATGAGAGAGGCTATTGAGAGGGTCCATACACCGAGGTTCAGATAGACGAGGCCTCTCTAGGTGCCATGAGTCCGAGTAGTCACCCGTCAAAGTTGAACGATATTTTGGTCTCGTGGCTCTTAAGGGACTACGCCCGAACGAAGTAGCCCTAAGCAACGACCCTTTCGCGCACCAAAACACACCTCCTCTAGCATTCACCGCCACCTGACATGTCCGCACATAGCGGTTTGGTGCCACCCCACCGTTTGCAAAATATAGCATTTGACAACCTTACACTCGGCTCCAACCGCACTATTTCACGCGTTTCAAAACAAAGAGGACAAGCGAGAGCACCGAAATGAGAAGGAAAAAAATGAGAGAGGCTATTGTAGAGGGTCCGTATGCCGAGGTTTTGGATTAGACGAGGCCTCTCTAGGTGCCACGGAGTCCGAGTAGTCACCCGTCAAAGTTGAACGATATTTTGGTCTCAGGGCTCTTAAGGGACTACGCCCGAACGAAGTAGCCCGGAAGCAACGACCCTTTCGCGCACCGAAACACACCTCCTCTAGCATTCACCTAGCCACCTAGATGTGCCAAGTGTAGGCGGTTTGGTGCCACGACCCACCGTTTGCAAAATATAGCATTTGACAACCTTACACTGGCTCCAACTGCACTATTTCACGCGTTTGCAAAACAATAGGACAACGAGAGCACTGAAATGAGAAGGAAAACGAGAGAGGCTATAGAGGGTCCGTTACGCCGAGGTTCTGGATCGACGAGGCCTCTCTAGGTGCCATGGAGTCCGAGTAGTCACCTGTCAAAGTTGAACGATATTTTGGTCTCATGGCTCTTAAGGGACTATGCCCGAACGAAGTAGCCCTAAGCAACGACTTTTCGCGCACCGAAACACCACCTCCTCTAGCATTCACCCCGGCCACCTGACATGCCGGCACAGTCGGTTTGGTGCCATGACCCACCGTTTGCAAAATATAGTTTCCTTATTTATTTAAATTAAATTACAATGACTTGGTGTTATGTTATCTCTTGTTGTCATCTTGTCCTGGTAGGATGATATACATCCAGTGGCTCATGAATCTTATTTTCTCGCCTTCTCCTTAACACTTGGTTTTGTTATAATATTATGGGTAGTAAATTGTTCTACGGTTTTCTTTTCCCAACTCTCTTGATTCAACTCTCTGACCTCCTGTGAAACCATAATTATCTTCTCTTCCTCCTTTCTTCTTTCCTCTCTCTCTCTCTCTCTCTCTCTCTCTCTCTCTCTCTCTCTTGTACCTCATTAAAGCTCTATCAACCTTTGAATCACATCTCCTGCTAGTTCTTCTTCTTCACCATATATATCAAGTCTGATTCATGAGGCCTAATAACCTTCAAAATTATCTTTCTCTACGTTTCTTCCTTGTTTCCATCATCTTTTCTATTTTTCACATATGTTCTTGTTCTCTTATCCTTTCTTGTAATTGCTTTAGTCTAGCATCTTATCTCTCTGATACTAACTTCTCCATCCAATGTGGCATTTTGTAACCATGGTCACTCTTTACTTCACCCATCATTTTCATCTATCTCTTTGTCTCTCTTCTTGTCACTGTATCAACCTTATCTCAAATCCTTTTAGCAATTGAAAGAATGTAGTTTCATGGTATTAGTTTCATATGGAAGAAGAAGATTGCAACTATAATGGCATGTTTCAGTAATGCACATCTAACAGTACAAGCTTATGATGCAAATAAAAATAATATAAAGATACAGCTCCACATATCATTCAGATTTAACAATATTTCAGGATTATTATGAGTTACAAAAGAACAGGATTGGAAAATCAATACAGTTACTTCAAGGATTAACTCATATGTACACACAAAAGTTACAAACAATGCAGACCCAATTTTGGGTATACCTGTAATATTATCAAGATACAGTCAAATACACCAGAGTTTCAAGCACACTTTTCCAAATACAACAGGATGATATTGATGAATTCCATTAAATCCATAGGTTATGGAATTATTATTTTGGGAGTTGTTAAAAGATGGAGGGATGTGAACCATAACTCAAATAAGCTTTAGTTACTAATACTTAAGTTGGCAATAGAGCTAACAATATTGTTTTAGTTTGAAAAATAAAAATTCAAAATGCCCATGGTGAAATATACCACAAATAATAATCAGAAAGATACTAGAAAATATATAACTAGAAGTAATACACTAAATCCACCGAACAGAGATCAAAACCCACTTTCTCAGAGTTAGCAATAATACCAAAATAACCAAAATAAATATGATTTAATAACACATATATATATATATATATATAAGAATCAAACAAAGTGTGCTCCAGACGCGCACGTCTCTGAAAATATATATGTACATAAGTTCATAATGTATGTATACATCTCGAACTAAGCACGTGTCATAATGTCATAATGTACATATGGGACCACATGCGGTCGCAAAATATATATATATATATATATACAATGGATCGTGAATCTACTCATGACCACATATGTGTCATCCAGTGGACTATAAATCTACTCATGAAACATCTTCCCTCTCTTCGCCCCGCTAGAGTAAAGCACGTCCACGACTCCGGGATGTAGTGGAGGGAGATGCCACCACGGATTTCATCCGTGTGGTCCTAGGTGTCTCTAAGCATGCCCGCAACCTAACTCCGCACATTCATAAACAACAAGTTTTTAACACCCAAAATTTTAAAATACATTCAAAATTTAGAAACTTGTACAATTTAGTTAAAATGCATGTGAAATCTTACCGCAATGTCATGATCCCTATCAATTTGTTGTTGACGCTGTCGCAGGACAACAATAGACTCACGAGGGGTAAGCTGTACATACAAATAATTAATTTTCAAATTAAATATTTCACATATATACCTACAAAATTTGATATTGTAGATTTAAGTTTAATAAGAAATAATGAACCTCCAAAATTTAACAAATTTAAAAAATTGTGTACCTCGCTTAGTGGATCTCGCAGATGCTATGGCAAAGATCTACAAAGCACCTCCACACCGCATATATGGAGGAGTCTCTCTAAAGAAGTCATAAGCTATACAAAAAACATGTACAAATCAATATTAAAATCTACTTAAGAGCTATACAAAAAACATGTACAAATCAATATTTAGTTAGTCAAGAAAGAATAAAAATGTTATTATTTTATCTTCTATTTAGGCTAAATACATAGGATCTATAATATGTTAAGACGAAGGCCATCTATCTTCATAAGATTTTGACAAAGTTTTGTATTTAATCAAGGTAACCCATAGTCATCTTCTATGACAATTAGAGCATCATTCAAATTTGAAGGACTTTTATCTAACATCACTGCATTCAAACACATATAGATTCACAGAATTTCATCAAGGAGTTGATCCATGGATAGGTCATTTATCTCATATATTGCTAGACATTGGATTATATTGCAAACATCTTGACCAAACCATTCACCGACAGAAATATTATTCACTTATGATCTATTTTAAGGGTGTGGTCTATATCAACATCATCTTCTGAGGGAGCATTTTATCCATCCTTTCTTCTTTTCTCTAAATTAAAGGAGTTTTTCCCATTGGTTTTTCTCATGTTCTCTACTTTTGGAGAGTTTCATTGTAATTTGGGTAGCTCATATGGTCTTATTTCAAGGACCCTCATTTTTACCAACCTAAGCTACACTTCAGGGTGTTTTCGTGTAGGTATAGATTTTCCTTGTAATTATTTATTTCTTAGAATATTTCGTGTAGATATATCGTGACTCATCTTGCTTATATGTTCTTTGTTTCATAGGAGTTACTTGACTTTTTAGGAGTTATTTGTGTGGTGGTACTCCGAGACATGTAAAACCAATATATGATTACATACATGGCTAGTTATATCAAATGAATTGGCATTTCCTACTAGAAATAATATATAGGTTGAGTATAAGAAAGTGAAACTCATGTACAGAGGTCCAAGAATTAGAAACAAAGTGTAAAGAGATTTGTAACTAACCTGCGTAAAACTCATGTGAGGCGTGCCAAGAGCCTCGCCCCCGAGCAGATGATGACCCGCCTGTGCCCCGTGTATAAAAGAGAAAAATATTAATACATGTACAACATACACGTGAAACAAATTATAATAATAATCTAGTGCAATTAAATGATTTATTAAAAATGTAAGTTTGTACAACTTGAAACTTACGTTTGAAACATGCCCAACCGCAGTAGCTAGCATGTCGACACCGGATGTTTCCTTCACCGGCTCTTGCTATTTAAAATAAAATAAAAATTAGTTTTTTACATGTATGTACATGATACAATCATATAATATATATATATATATATATATATATATATATATATATCTCAAACATGTGAATTAAACTATTATATATATATATTATTTAAATTTATTTAAAATTTACCTGTGAAAGACCAATATCAGTGGCTCCAGTTCCAAAAACATTCCCCAGCATCTCATCTATAGAAAAAAAATCCTGTGAACCAGCAAATGATGTCTCGCCTGCAGTGCATACGGCACCACATGATCCACAGTGGTGTGGTGCACTAGAACTGGCACCTCCACCAACATCACCGGATGCAATCTGGGTGCTATGCTGGGTGAGAGTGTCAGTGAGCTCCCTCAATGCATGCAATGTATCAATCTCCACAACCTCCTTCACTGTAGGAGGGATAACTGAAGGCAAAGTGGGGTTTTGGGGCATGGGGGATCCTAGGCTGACCTACGCGTGCACCAGGTCTGCTCTGTGCAGAGCCACCTCCTCGACCAAAAAAGTCTGAAAAGTCAAAATAATTCGGGACCTCATTGAGCATGAACTCACAATATAATTTCTTCAAAAAATAAAGAGGAACCTCATTGTTGTTGCATGGTGGATAATCAAAAACCATCCACCATCGGTCCCAAAAATTGTTTTTGATTCTATCATCATGGCACCAATGGATTGGGAACCGTTTGCAAGTAACTGCAGGGGGCATTGGTTCTAGGGTCGGTAAATAATGCACAAATGAGGTCTTTTCCAATTTTTTTGTCTTTGACGGCCGCATGGGATAGTTTATCCGCATACCACCGCCTACAATCACTTCTAAAGGTGTTCCATCTATGTATTTGGTTGGTTGTAGACTTGACTTCGCCAATCAATGTTTCGTAATGTATCAAGCTAAAGTCACGGGATGGATTTGTAGCATGATTTTGTCTTATAGTTTGAATTAGGTTCTCAATGACAATTTTATTTTCTTGGATTCTTCCAATGATATTATCTTGCATTCCTGCTGGCTCAGTGGGGACAGAAGGAGCCACAGGAGGCGGATCTATGTTTGGAGGAGGGTTTTGAGGAATGTTCGGAGGGTTTTGAGGAATGTTTTGATGGTTTGCACGATTTCGAGCTTGCCGACCAACTGATAAAACAAGAAAATTGTATACATAAACAAACATTTCAAAAAACCCATGAAAATGCAAAAAAAAAACCTAAAATGCAAAAAAATGATTACAATCGGGGACTTACCTCCTCGTCTTGGTGGCATGGTTGAATCTATCGCTATCCAGAAGTCCGATGAGCAATTTTGAGATAGTATTGAAAGCGCGAGTGAAAAACGTTTAGGAAAAGTCATGGTTCGAAATGAAAAATGAGGAAAATAACTAGGTTCGGTAATTACCGAACCTAGAATTCAAGAACCGCGATCGCGGTACCTTTATTTCAGGTTTTTATGTCCACGGAATTGTCCACCAAAATAAGTATGAAAAGAAGAAAAAATGTAAACCTTCTCTCCAATTACTTGCTTGCTCTGTTTCTACACCTTGCTCCTACAATTCCATTCCAACACTGAAGATATTGCTCACTACTCTCATTAAACTCTGCTTCTCAATCTCTCTGGATCTTCGAATGCCTATTCTCTTTCTCCTTTCATGTATTTATAGGCCTTCCCATGTCCTCCCATGCCTTTGGAGGATGTGAAAGGGCATGGAAGGGAAGAGACACATTTGGGGACACTTTAAGACGCGAATCCACTCACATTCCATTCATATTTTCTATTCAAAAGTGTCGGGACCGCTGCCTGTGTAGACCGAAGGTCTCAAGATGCCGCCACCAGGGGCAGGCGGTTCAGAAACCGCCACTGCACAGAGAGGTGGTTCTATCCGAGAACCTCTGTTTACCTCATTTTCTTTCACTTTTCTTGTTTCTCCTTCTTGGTGTTGATGGGACAAATGAAGTGGTGTGCTTTTCTAGATCCCTATGGATCATACCTCCCCTACTTAGGAGGCTTTTGTCCCACAAAAGCTTAGTGGGGTAGTGGTAGAGGAATCAACCCCCTCTCATGCTCATTCAAGTACCACTGGGTCAACGACTTGGTGTCTTCTCTCGTCAAAACTTCTAAGACTCTGTGGATCTCTAGTTTGTTGTTCAGTGCTACATCCTCCTCCGAGATGCCTCGAGTACAATCCTCTTGGTAAGGTAACTTCGTATCTTTCCTTCTTTGTCATGCATAGACATATGGCGTTAGTGGATGCGAGCTCTTGCAACTTACTATCGCGTGCATCGACGGAGACAACATACAAAAACATGTTTATGAAAAATAATTACTAATAAAGAGAAGAAATCAATTGTAAGTTGGAAAATATGTTAGGTAAATTAGTACTCAAAAATATGGTAGTTAGAATATTTCCTAATATTAAGATGTGAGATATTATATTTTGTATTTGGTGAGTTGTTAATACAACTCATGTAGAGTTTTTAGCATGTTAGATATATATCATTATAATTCACTCCTAATTTATAGGAGATTATATATATATATATATATATATATATATATATATATATATATATATATATATATATATATATATATATATATATATATATATATAGATAGAAGAATTAATATAATTTTGAGCATTCATTTTGAACAAAACCTATCATTTGGTATAAGAGTAGGTTTCATATGGAGAAGTATAAGAAGATGAAGGGGAAATCGAGTGAGTTTTTTCATGCCTTGTGTAAGGAAAACAAAAGAAGATATATCATGTAATGTCCCATTTTCTCCAAAATTGAAGATCATTGGATTTCTGGGCAAGACCTTCTTCATGGTTAAAAGAAAGAAAAAAATAAGAAGAAAGAATGCAGCACTTATTGTCTATATTTATTAACAAATAATTATACTAAAGGGGTCGGCTAAGGTTAATTAAAAGACATAAAGGACAAGACATGTCTTTCTAAGTTTGGCGTCACCCTTAATTAGTATATGTATGGGTTATGAGATTCATTTTCATGTATGTATTTGTTTGTGAATTTCTAAATATGAGATATTTATCTCAGATTTAACCTATTGGGATGCAACCCCCTCTAGAGGACCAATATAAGGGATGAAAACCCCTGTATTTGTCTTAAAACAATTATGTAATCATTGCATATTAATAAATTCTTATTATTTTATCAAATCAGATTTTAATGGTGTATTTCAAGAAGTATGATTTACGTAAGAGGTGAAATTCAATTGTTTTGAGTAAATAAACTTAGAAATCTAATATAAATCAGATCGCTTGTGTCTTAGAAATTTACAACAATAATTTGCATGCAAATTTATACATTTGAGGCCAAATCAAATTAAATTGAAGTGTTTTAATTTACCAGTTTGCAAGTTACTTTTCAGATTTATATAATTAGTACATATTGGATCGATTTGGGTTTGAACTTGTTTCAAATTGTTGGAAATCAATTTAATAATATTTAGATATTCTTTTCAGTTGATTTGACATACATATATCCATAGAAATTCTTCGCTGTTATAAAAGAACAATCTGCTGCAATTTCATATCAGAATTTTTATATTTTGTTTAAGTCCCTAAAAAGGGACATTACAGTGGTATCAGAGCATTTTCCTCTAAGGCCTAGAAGAAATTCAGTTGATGACATCATGGCGGGACAAGAGACTTTCACGGAAGTGGAATAACTCTTCAAAGAGTACCAAACTCTACCAGTAGACATTTGTAATGCCATGCCATTTCCAGATTTCATAAGATGGAATTTTGTAATCTAGGTCAGCATGTCCTTGAAGAGGAAATAAATGGCCATAAAGACCTCTAAAAAAAGGCAAATAACATCAACAATAATGATGGAGAACCATTCAAGGAACGAGCTAAAGAAAATAATGTAGTAGCCCCATCACCATTGTTCTGAATGATCACCATTGATCATTGCTTAGATCTCTATGCAAATGATAAATTTAAAAATGATGAACATGAAGCAATAATGAAGGAAAGAGAAGAAGAATGAGCCAAGAAGAATGACTTAGCCCCTACCTTGTCAATTATCCAAAAGTAATTATTAACCAATGTCACATTAATCATGATAATGTTGCATTTGATAAAATTGAGGAGAACATGGATGGTAAACAAGAAGCTATAATATTGGGAGTGGATAAAACTCAAGATGGGGATGATAAAGAACATCCCGCTGATCCGTTATTCATAATGGACAATGAAGACAAAGAAGTGAACTTGGAAATGAGTCTCCAAGTCACTCTAGAGGTATGTGAACAAGGTCGAGGATCATCTTAGATATGTTACTTCCCAGTATGCAATCACAAAGAGCTAAGAAGAATCATGGTATGTACTTCACTCTTAGATTGGTTGATCATCCTTTCGATATGGTTATGTCGGAAATATTTCCTTGGAGTTGTGTTAGTCCTATGGGGATATGGAAAAAGAAGAAAACTCCTCATAAAGAATATGATGAAAAGGTTGAACCATACCAATCATGCAAGCTTGAGGCGGAAGAGCACATATGGAATGAGCACTATTTATTTGATCTGGGCATAAGGGTGAATTTATGGTGTTCTGAGCTTGTCATTACAAGCTTTAATGCTGCTGGTTTGGAACAGCAGTATCACACATTATTTCAGATTTTTTGTGGATTCATTCAAGGTGTGAAGGTTTCCGAACAATGCCAAAGAAGAATCCCTCTTTTATCATGGGCAGCAAAGATCTCCATGCAAGGTATGAGTTCCTTGATATTTATTAATGAATTGTTAACATCCAATGGTGGCATCCATAATGATGAAAGGAAAACAATGAAGAAAAAATCTAAGGGAGCAAAATTGGAGCTCCTAAATTACGAAGAGAGCTTGATGGTTGAAGCTATTCATCCGCTGTCCAAAGGAGGCAATGTAGGGCAGCCAAGGTCTGAAATTTGTGAGCACCCGAACACACAAAATGGGCAGCCAAAGGCATCAACTAATCACAGCCCCACTAAAGCACAAGAATGTAAGAAATCATCAAGCAAGGAGAAGGGGAATTATGCCTCATCACTTTCTCATCTACTGCTGCCTTGTGACCAACATGCTTCAAGAATAGGAGGTGTCTCTTGCAAAAACAAAGGTATGGATGATTGTTTCTACATTGATGCTGCCATAAATTCTGGTAAGAGGTCTCATTTCAAAATTAGTATTATATATGTGGGAGCAAAGGAAAGCACAAATAATTCCAGGAAGATCAAAGGAAAAAAGGAGATATGCATATGGAATAGGGATGAAAAGATGAGTTGTTATCTTCATGGAAAGACCAATGGCTTATTTGGAAAGGTAGCAATTTTCTTATTCCATATTTCCTATAAATTAGCTAATATATATGCTTTTGGAAAGAAAGAATGGAATCAAAGCATCTTTCACAATGAGAAGGACATTGGTAATAAATGTATGCATGTTGAAGAAATAAGGGACAAATCAGATTTGAGGAAAAACGTTAACCTTCACCATGAATCGTTTAAAGAACATGAAGGAAGCATGAGTTTAAAGACTGCCCCAAGTCATCTCCCACCTGGCATGAGCATTGGTGTTGGAAGCATCCCAAGGTATGATTATCCATATTTTGAATTTCTCTTTTCCATAATAAACATTGAGGGGTATGATTTTGAGAAAGATAGGGAGATAAATATGATGTATAATGGTCACAACTTGGGTGGTATATTTGCTTTTTACAATTTGGTGCCTAAGGAAAACACTAGAAAAGGAGAAAGAGTGAATATCATTCTACTCCATAAATAAGACCATGAGCTTGTTGATCCATATGAAGGATACATCATTAAGAGACACAAGGGTATGTTGGCTTCAAGTACTTTGTCCCTTCTCATAAGGGAACATAATTGGCATTAAGAAAGGCACAAAGTTCTTTGGCTTCTCTATGTTGGTATGCATTATACTTCAACTTTATCATTTATTTGTGAGCATAGAAAAAAAGAAATTTTGGATGTCCTCTTGCATACGTGGCTTCGTGTGATGAGAAAGAAACATAATTTTGCAAACTAGGAAGATCATTTTCAGATTTTGAGCAGCAGTTGTGGTGTTTGGTTAATGTGCTTTTAGAGGAGGATGTATGCATGACCACAAACTTATGGACTTCAAGAAAAGGTATGGGAAGAGTTAAGAGACATGGCATGAATACTTTCCAAAACATTTTATTTTCAGTGGTGCATATGAGTTATTTTCAGATTACTACTATTAAGGATGAAGCCTTAGTCCCTTGGAAGCCATTCTCATTCACCAGCCTGCATAGCCACATGTGGATTAGCTCACAAGAAGGTTCAGTCAAAAGGCATAATAATTTTCTGTTTATAGCATCCTCGACATATGAAAGAAGATCATTTCCAGCCCCTACAACACTATGGAGGAGTTGGGATCAAGAAAGGATAAGGTATGAATTGGGTTTGCTAATCAATTATGATGCATTGTCAGCTGTATTTGGAAAAGTTTGAGAGGGGAGAGATGTTATGCTTCAAGGTAACATCTGCGTGCACAATATGATAAAAGAAGCTGAGATCTTCATCATTCGATTGATGGATTTACGACATATGAATGTTATTATGGTCTGCATGATTGGGTTGGAGAGGGCAGCCATTACTTTACGGATCCACAAAAAGAAAATGCTTGATTACAAACTTGAACAAGGGAGCCATCAAATTCTTGAAGATTGTGAAGACTCTACGGGAATAAGATAATGGCAAGATTTCAAGGAGTGTTATTAAACACTCATGTTTTTACGAAGGAATTTTCTCCTTGTATGGATACACAAGAAGAAGACAACAAGGGTCAAATGGGACCCAAGTGTTTGCGATTGCTTGAGGAAAGAAATCTTGGGGAGGAAGGACTGTAATGTCCCTTTTTCTCCAAAATTGAAGACCATTCAAATTTCTGGGCAAGACCTTCTTCATGATTAAAAGAAAGAAAAAAATAAAAAAGAATGCAGCACTTATTGTCTATCTTTTTTAACAAATAATTATACTAAAGGGGTCAACTAAGGTTTATTAAAAGACATAAAGGACATGACATGTCTTTCCAAGTTTGGCGCCACCCTTCTAATTAGTATATATAGGGGTTATGAGATTCATTTTCATGTATGTATTTGTTTGTAAATTTCCAAATATGAGAGATTTATCTCAGATTTAACCTATTGGGGTGCAACCCTGTCTAGAGGACCAATATAGGGACTAAAACCCTTGTATTTGTCTAAAAAATTATGTAATCATTGCATATTAATAAATTCTTATTATTTTATCAAATCAGATTTTAATGGTGTATTTCCAAGAAGTACGATTTGCATAAGAGGTGAAATTCAATTGTTTTTGAGTAAATAAACTCAGAAATCTAATCTAAATCAGATCGCTTGGGTCTTAGAAAGTTACAACAATAATTTGCATGCAAATTTATACCATTTTGAGGCCAAATCGAATTAAATTGAAGTGTTGTGATTTACCAGTTTGCAGTTACTTTTCAGATTTATATAATTAGTACATATTGGATCGATTTGGGTCTGAACTTGTTTCAAATTGTTGGAAATCGATTTAATAATATTTGGAGATCCTTTTCAGTTGATTTGACATACATATTTCCATAGAAATTCTTTGTTGTTATAAAAGAACAGTCTGCTGCAATTTCATATCAAAATTTTGATATTTTGTTCAAGTCCCTAAAAAGGGACATTACAGTGGTATCAGAGCATTTTCCTCTAAGGCCTGGAAGATATTCAGTTGATGACATCATGGCGGGACAAGAGACTTTCACGGAAGTGGAAGAACTCTTCAAAAAGTACCAAACTCTACCAGTAGACATCCGTAATGCCATGCCATTTCCAGATTTCATAAGATGGGAATTCGGTATTCTAGGTGAGCATGTGCTTGAAGAGGAAATAAATGGCCATAAAGACCTCCCACAAAAGGCAAATAACATCAGCAATAATGATGGAGAACCATTCAAGGAATGAGCTAAAGAAAAGAATGCAGTAGCCCCACCACCATTGTTCCGAATGATCAACATTGATCATTGCTTAGATCTCTATGCAAATGATAAATTTAAAAATGATGAACAAGAAGCAATAACGGAGGAAAGAGAAGAAGAACGAGCCAAGAAGAATGACTCAGCCCCTACCTCCGTCAATTCTCCAAAAGTAAGTATTAATCAATGTCACATTAATCATGATAATGTTGCATTTGATAAAATTGAGGAGAACATGGATGGTAAACAAGAAGCTATAATATTGGGAGCGGATAAAACTCAAGATGGGGATGATAAAGAACAGCCCGCTGGTCCGTTAATCATAATGGACAATGAAGACGAAGAAGTGAACTTGGAAATGAGTCTCCAAGTCACTCCAGAGGTATGTGAACAAGGTCCGAGGATCGTCTCAGATATGTTGCTTCCCAGTATGCAATCACAAAGAGCTAAGAAGAATCATGGTATGTACTCCGCTCTTAGATTGGTTGATCATCCTTTCGATATGGTTATGTCGGAAAGATTTCCTTGGAGTTGTGTTAGTCCTATGGGGATATGGAAAAAGAAGAAAACTCCTCATAAAGAATATGATGAAAATTATGAACGATACCAATCATGCAAGCTTGGGCGGAAGAGAACACATGGAATGAAAACTATTTATTTGACCCAAGCATAATGGTGAATTTATGGTGTTCCAAGCTTTAATTTAATGTTGCTGGTTTGGAACAACAATATCACACATTATTTCAGATTTTTTGTGGATTCATTCAAGGTGTGAAGGTTTCCAAACAATGCCAAAGAAGAATCCCTCTTTTATCATGGGCAACAAAGATCTCCATGCAAGGTATGAGTTCATTGATATTTGTTAATGAATTGTTAACATCCAATGGTGGCATCCATAATGATGAAAGGAAAACAACGAAGAAAAAATCTAAGGGAGCAAAATTGGAGCTCCTAAATTACGAAGAGAGCTTGATGGTTGAAGTTATTCATCTGCTGTCCAAAGGAGGCAATGTAGGGCAGCCAAGGTCTGAAATTCGTGAGCACCCGAACACACAAAATGGGCAGCCAAAGGCACCAACTAATCACAAGCCCCACTAAAGCACAAGAATGTAAGCAATCATCAAGCAAGGAGAAGGGGAATTATGCCTCATCACTTTCTCATCTATTGTTGCCTTGTGACCAACATGCTTCAAGAATAGGAGGTGTCTTTTGCAAAAACAAAGGTATGGATGATTGTTTCTACATTGATGTTGCCATAAATTCTGGTAAGAGGTCTCATTTCAAAATCAGTATTATATATGTGGGAGCAAAGGAAAGCACAAATAATTCCAGGAAGATCAAAGGAAAAGAGGAGATATGCATATGGAATAGGGATGAAAATATGAGTTGTTATCTTCATGGCAAGACCAATGGCTTATTTGAAAGGTAGCAATTTTCTTATTCCATATTTCCTATAAATTAGCTGATATATATGCTTTTGGAAAGAAAGAATGGAATCAAAGCATCTTGCACAATGAGAAGGACATTGGTAACAAATGTATGCATGTTGAAGAAATAAGGGACAAATCAGATTTGAGGAACAACATTCACCTTCACCATGAATCATTTAAAGAACATGAAGGAAGCATGAGTTTCAAGACTGCCCCAAGTCATCTCCCACCTGGCATGAGCATTGGTGTTGGGAGCAGCCCAAGGTATGATTATCCATATTTAATCTCTTATTCCATAATAAGCATTGAGGGGTATGATTTTGAGAAAGATAGGGAGATGAATATGATGTATAATGGTCACATCTTGGGTGGTATATTTTCTTTTCACAATTTGGTGCCTAAGGAACACGCCGGAAAAGGAGAAAGAGTGACTATCATTCTACTCCATAAAGAGGACCATGAGCTTGTTGATCCATACAAAGGATACATCATTAAGAGACACAAGGGTATGTTGGCTTCAAGTACTTTGTCCCTTCTCATAAGGGAACATAATTGGCACCAAGAAAGGTACAAAGTTCTTTAGCTTCTCTATATTGGTATGCATTATACTTCAACTTTCTCATTTCTTTGTGAGCATAGAAAAAGAAGAACTTTGGGATATCCTCTTGCATACGTGGCTTCATGTGATGAGAAAGAAACATAATTTTGTAAGCTAGGAAGCTCATTTTAAGATTTTGGGCAGCAGTTGTGGTGTTTGGTTAATGTGCTTTCAGAGGAGGATGTATGCATGACCACAAACTTATGGTCTTCAAGAAAAGGTATGGGAAGAGTTAAGAGACATGGCATGAATACTTTCCAAAACATTTTATTTTTAGTGGTGCATATGAGATATTTTCAGATTACTACTATTAAGGATGAAGCCTTAGTCCCTTGGAAACCATTCTCACTCACGAACCTGCATAGCCACATGTGGATTAGCTCATAGGAAGATTTAGTGAAAGGCATAATAATTTTTGTTTATAGCATCCTCGGCATATGAAAGAAGATCATTTCCAACCCCTACAACACTATGGAGGAGTTAGGATCAAGAAATGATAAGGTATGAATTGGGTTTGCTAATCAATTAGGATGCAATGTCAGTTGTATTTGGAAAATTTTGAGAGGGGAGAGATGTTGTGCTTCAAGGTAACATTTGCGTGCATAATATGATAAAAGAAGTTGATATCTTCATCATTTGATTGATGGATTTATGACATATGAATGTTATTATGGTCTGCATGATTGGGTTGGAGAGGGCAGCCATTACTTTACGGATCCACAAAAAGAAAATGCTTGATTACAAACTCGAACAAGGGAGCCATCAAATGCTTGAAGATTGTGAAGACTCCACAGGCAAAAAGATAATGACAGGATTTCAAGGAGTGTTATTAAACACTCATGTTTTACTGAAGGAATTTGCTCCTTGTATGGATACACAGAAGAAGACAACAAGGATCACATGGGACCCAGGTGTTTGTGATTGCTTGAGGGCAAGCAATCTTGGGGAGGGAGGACTGTAATGTCCCTTTTTCTCCAAAATTGAAGACCATTCGGATTTCGGGCAAGACCTTCTTCATGGTTAAAAGAAAGAAAAAAATAAGAAGAAAGAATGCAACGCTTATTGTCTATCTTTATTAACAAATAATTATACTAAAGGGGTCGGCTAAGGTTAATTAAAAGACATAAAGGACAGGACATGTCTTTCCAAGTTTGGCGCCACCCTTCTAATTAGTATATGTAGGGGTTATGAGATTCATTTTCATGTATGTATTTGTTTGTAAATTTCCAAATATGAGAGATTTATCTCAGATTTAACCTATTGGGACGCAACCCCCTCTAGAGGACCAATATAAGGGACAAAAACCCTGTATTTGTCTTAAAACAATTATGTAATCATTGCATATTAATAAATTCTTATTATTTTATCAAATCAGATTTTAATGGTGTATTTCCAAGAAGTACAATTTGCATAAGAGGTGAAATTCAATTGTTTTTTAGTAAATAAACTCATAAATCTAATCTAAATTAGATCATTTGGGTCTTAGAAAGTTACAACAGTAATTTACACGCAAATTTATTCCATTTTGAGGCCCATTCAAATTAAATTGATGTGCTGCGATTTACCAGTTTGTAGTTACTTTCCAGATTTATATAATTAGTACATATTAGATTGATTTGGGTCTGAACTTGTTTCAAATTGTTGGAAATCAATTTAATAATATTTAGAGATCATTTTCAGTTGATTTGACATGCATATTTCCATAGAAATTCTTCGTTGTTATAAAAGAACAGTCTGCTGCAATTTCATATCAGAATTTTGATATTTTGTTTGAGTCCCTAAAAAGGGACATTACATATCAAATCATTATTTTTGTGTTTAGAATAACATAATCTTGTGTAGAATTTATAATTGGTAGAAATAAGTGATCCAAAACTCAGGGGTTTTGGGATTAAAGGACATAATAACAATTGTGCCAGATGTAAACAGTAAATCTATCTCTAAAAAGAGATGTATATTATTCAGAAGACTGAAATTACAATAGATGTCTTTGCAAGGAAATGTGTCTCCCTCCCTTCTGGGTTACATATACTTATATACCTAATTATAGAAATATAAAGAGACATCTACAAGAATGTGGAAGGTCACTAATTCTGAGGGAGATGAGGTGGTTCACCTTCCATGCATTACATATGTGAAATTTTGCGAAATTACTATTTTTAGACAATATTACAAAAATTGCATTTTGAGGCCTTTAGAAGTGGATTTTAGGGTTCAAACGTTTCTTAATAGAGTTCCACACCCCTTCACGACATTATATACATTCCAAACTTTCCGACACACTTTCCAATACATTTTGAATGGAGTCAATCAAACTACACTACAAAAATTATGACTCCTAGAAATTGTCCCACTAGAATTGCTTCCTGGATTGTTGTTTTGATCAATAAATGTAAGAGAAAATATTCTCTGGAATGACCTACCATCTACTTTGACCAACTGAATTATTAAGACCAGCCCTGTGTATAGTAGTCCTGCAGATGCAAATATTGTTCTATCTATATTGTTATATTTATGTATTAGAAATTCTATCATTTTGAATGGAGTCAATCAAAACTACACTACAGAAGTTGTGACTCCTAGAAATTGTCCCACTAGAATTTCTTCTTGGATTGTTGTTTTGATCAATAAACGTAAGAGAAGATATTCTCTGGAGTGACCTACCATCTACATTGACCAACTGAATTATTAAGACCAGCCCTGTGTATAGTACTGCAGACGCAAATATTGTTCTATCTATATTGTTATATTTATGTATTAGAAATTCTATCTATATAGTCTGCAAGAAGATATGATATTTACACCGACCACTTGGGTTTGAAGAACGACTAGTGTCATCACATCGAGCTTGGAATGCAAAGTTATAACATTATTTTGTGATTTGGTCTACACTATATCTTGTATATCCTACTTTTCACGTCATCACAGCTCCTCCAAATTACAGTGAGATCCTACACAAACTGCAGGTGGGTTGCATTATTAAAGCCACAATATTGTTATTATGTTGTAACCACGAAGATAGAGATCACAGCTCGCAATTCCACAACAGAGAAATCATTACATGGTTTCATATCCACCTTCCACTGATTCCCAGTCGTGTATGTTATTTACGCATATGTTATGTGGAAGAGCCAGGATTTGTGACAGTCCTGGCTCCACATCAATGCACACAATAATGCAAGCATCCTTTTCCAAATGTGTTGTTTACATAAAATCCATGCATTCCGCCATGTGTAAGCCAGTCCATATGAGTTTTGTTCAATGTTTTTTTTAAAGTTTGTTTTGTTCTATTTAAGGGCCCTCGTGTCTTTGTCAAAAGTCATGTTGCCATAGTCAATTTTCTAAGTTGTAAAGTGTCTATTGTTATTTTAACTCATTGAAATTTGAAAAAACAAAAATAGCCTTACATATGTATTTTTAGTGTTACTTGATGTCTTATGAAAAATAAACAATTTCACATTGTGGGGTGGAAATAATAAACAATGTGGAAATCATTGAGCTTCAAATTCCATTCAATTAAGTAAGCAAATTGTCACACTAGATGATGGAGGCCTAGGAGGTTGGGAAGTCAATCAACGACCTCTTGTCAATCACTAACGATGGGGCTGCACGAAGCTATGGTGGTAGTTTGTTTTTCAGTTGTGTGTGCTATGGTGTAATTCTCTTTCAGAGTAATTGTATTTGTTCGTGATCAATTTGTAGAGTGTTATTATTTTCAAGTTTGTAATAAGTGAGTAGATTATCCTATGTAATCCCTTGATGTGTAAATATAATGGAAAGATAAAAAAACATAAGGAGAAAACATCATCATGATATTTAGGTTCTTGGTTGTCCTATAAAAGCATCCTTGTTGTGGTTGTTGGTAAGGCACTAGAAAACCATAATTTGTTATGGTTGTTGACAAGCCTCTAGAAAACCGTCCTTTGTTGTGGTTGTTAGTAATCCCTTTGGGAAACTATCATTTGTTTTGGTTATTGGTCAGCCACTTATAAAACTATTTTGGAGGTTATTGGTTATCCTAAAAACAAAAACCATCTAGATCTTGAGCATGTAGGGGCGACACACTATAGAAGAAGTGTGACTATATGTTTTTCTTGTGTTTGCACCAAAAGGGGGAATGTTAGGTAAATTAGTGCTCACATGAGAATATGGTAGTTAGAAAATTTCTCAATATGAAGATGTGAGATATTATAGTTTGTATTTGGTGAGTTCTTAATATAACTCACGTAGAGTATTTAACATGCAAGACATATATGGTTATTACTCACTTGCTAATTTATAGGAGATTGTAACAATATATATATATATTGTGTGCACCATTTTGTATGAATAATATAGATAGAAGAATTAAACTTATTTTAAGCATTCATTTTGAACCAAACTCTGTCAAAATAAGGAGGAATATTTACATGAAAATAATGCAAAATAATATGATTATTACATACAAAATCAATCAAAGCTTATTATGAGTGAAGGTACCACTCAAGAAATGTTTTGTAAAATGATGGAAAACACCCATTTGTCAAAAACTATACAAATTTATGTGATATTTCACTTATTAAATAGAGGATGTCCTATGAAAAATTATTGAGAAAATATGAATTTTTTTGTCTTTTATTGGTGTTCCAATTGTTTTGAAAACATCGTTGGTATGTAAAGAGTGGTTAGGAATGGGATGCCTATATTTCCAAAGTGGAAAAAGAGGATATACAAAAAAACTTCATATGTGGCATTTCCTCTTGATGAAGTTAGAGATTCGGATAATACTTCATTGGTTTACATTCATGTTTACAATGTTGTAAATCATGTCCACCATGCTCATGTTCTTGTAGTTCATAAAATGGTGACTTGAGAAATGAATTACTATAATTATTGGTGTATTAAATTTCATATTGTACTTCCTTGAGAAGCATGAAAAATATCAAGGTATATCAACCTTTATATCGTTATAACATAAACCACAAAAAATATGGGTTTCCTTATGATTTTAGAGCTAGTTGCACAATTAGGGGAAAGTGCCATTTCATAGTTATTAGCATGTATTAAAAATTGAGCAAGATTATTGGTACACCAAAGTTGACATGTCTAGTTGTCAAATCAAATTCTTTTTCTAAAGAAACATCAAGTTGGTAGTTTGTACATGACAAAATATCAAGTGTATGAGATTTAGTTGATATGATTTTCATTGGTTCTCTTTATCTTACTAAAAATCCTTGATTTATGGCGTTAGATTATAACAACTATATTATAATCACTCCTAAAATAAGATAAATCCTAAACCCTACTTATTTATTTGTTGCTTTGGTTTTGGAAAACCAAATAAGTCTAATTTAATGTTTTACATTTGTTTTAGACCTAGTTAAATTTTTATGGATATGTGTGTTACATATTTAGTATGAATGCAATTATAATAAATAGTGGACAAAGGCTAATCATATGCTAGGATACCAAAAAATTGGTAGCTAGACCCCCTTTAAAGATTAAATATTAAATGTGGTAGCCAAAAGTGATCTAATATCAAAATGATGTGTTGTTGAGATAGGAGACTAAATACATTAGGTATTATTTTATTTTCATTGATTGATCCCAATATAGTTAATACCAAAACAATACGTTCTACACTATACCATTTTAATGATATTTTTCCTATAATCTATATACGACCACTATCTCCCCCATATTATGTATAGATAGATATATATGTGTATACATATATGTATATCTATATATGTATGTATATATGTATACACATATATATACATCTACACACACACACACACACACATAGATGTATATGTATGTATATATATATACACATACATATATGTATGTACACACACACACACACACACACACACACACACACACACACACATATATACATACATATGTATCTATGTATATATATATATAGGTACGTATGTATGTATGTATATATATATCTATATTTATATCGTATATATATATATATGTATATATGTATGTGTATATATATATATATATATATATATATATATATATAGTTAGTTAGTTAGTTAGTTTTGAAGCACCTCTAGATAGAGATATATGGAGTTGGCCCTATCCGTAGTTAGATTGAATAGAATATAGAGAGTCTTTCTCCTAACCCGTATCTAGATATGGGAAAACCCTATCTAGATATGATACGGGGTGGGGGCCTATCCATATATGGTGCTCTTGACTGAGATATACAAGTCGGGGCCTATATAAAAAGATGTCAAGGAGGGACCCTTTCTATTTTAGATACATATATGAAGGGAGGAGGGGATGGCACTCCAAAATAGTCATACACAACATGAAGCAAGTTGAGAGTTGATATTTAATATATTTGATCAGGGGATCATTTTTAAAATTACCCTAAACATCCCTAAATGGTGTCAGTGCAAAATATCATCTCGAGAGCTTTCCAACGATTGTGAGAACGTGACAAACAGACATCAGGAGCTCTAGATATGTTCAGTCAAAGTTCAGACAACGGGAAAGTCAACTCTGGTCAATTGGTCAATATTGGACCAATCGCACTGTGACACGTGGCTTGCCATCACTTGTCGAATTCACTCGATTTGCCTATCGAGAGATGACAAGTGGACTACATGATGACCGAGTTAATTAATTTGATACCCCATGGTATGGGTCGAATTTTTATTTACTTGGTAAGTCCACTTACACACCATTCCAAATGCCACGTATATATATATATATATTAATGTTCAAACATTAGTATAAACTGCCACATGCTAAGTCCATTTGTGAAGGAGGTAAGTGGTGGTGGGGGCATGCAAAGGACCACGTGGAAGGAGGATGAAGTGGTTGTTGGGGGCTTAAAGCCATGTGTGGTATTATCCACGTGAAGAATGGAGGGGATAAGGGTTATTAAACCTTACCCAAATATATGCCACTCCATTTGGGATTATATCCCATTAAAAACATTCAAAACCGCTCCCCCTCTCCTTAGCCGCTAAAATGGATATTTATCCCATTTAAAATGCTAAGCGCCCACTTTGGAATATTTTATCCCTTATCAAAATACTACGGGCTAAAGGTTTAAAAATAGCCTAAGGGATAATATGTAAGTGCATATTTTTTGGGCCCTAAAATTGTATAAATAGGGAACCCATTTGCATTGTAAAAAACACACACCCCAAGCTTATTATTTGTTAAGCTTATTGTGGGGACACACACCAGCGCAACAGAAGCTCATTGCTAGAGCGCGGAAAGGTGGAGACACACCAAGCTTATTATTTGTTAAGCTTATTGTGGAGACGTGTCAACAAATATTGTTTATTGGCCTATTATTTTAGGCAATAGTAGACGAAATATTTGTGATTGGGAGTAAATTATAAACTACCCAATAGGCCCATTGAGCCACACCAATTACTTGCAAATCCTAGATTGTCGACCAGAGTGCTAGCGTCGCATTGATAGCGTTGGGAAGGCCGATCGAAGCCAAAGGAGATTGTGCATCAGGAAGGTGAAGAAACAATTCGACTGATCATCGGAAGTTTTCAAGAACTGGTATATTGATAGGCAAGTAAAATTCCATTAGGTTTTCTTGTGAAAGTACTATTGTAACTTACAAGTTTTGACTAGTGGAACGGTTCGACCATGAACCCAGAGACGTAGGCAATTGCCAAACTCCGTAATCAATCTTTGTGCAATTGTCTTAAATGTCTTGCATTTTATTTTAAATTGATTACTTAAAAGGAGTAAATTATCGGCAAATAATTAAAGCCTATAAGGGTCTGAGATCAGGTAGTAATAATCTGATTATTTTGGATCATGTTTGGTATCAGAGCTGGTTTAGCTCCTTATTTGTTTTTCAGTAAATCTGATTAACAAAGTGATTGCTTCAAGTTGGTGCAGTTAGTTCAGTTTGTGTGAATAGGGTACAAGTGCACTATGGGCAAGATGTCTAAATAGGTGAAGCTTGAGGAAATTGAGGCGTATAATCACCAGATCCAGGAAGAGAACTCTCTCCTGCGATCAATGTATTACTCCTGGAAGAGGAGAATGCTCGTTTGAAATTAGAACTGCAAACCAAGGATGAGCTCTTGGCAAGGTTGCAATGTGGTGATCAGAGGAAGGAAATACCTTCAACTTCAGATGCAGAGGCCATGGTAGATGATTGCATTGTAAGTTGTTCACCACTGGAATCTTCTTCTTCCTCCCATTCGGTTTTGGATTCAAGTAATGAAGTCTTTGGTTTGTTTGAAAAGCATACTAGAGGAATTGGATCCAAGTTACTAGATAAAATGGGATTTGATGGAAGAGGCCTTGGTAAAAATGGCCAAGGCATTTCTAACCCAATACAGGTCAAGGATCATCCTCGTTTTGCAGGTTTGGGTTATCCTAGTGTGGGAATGGAAATTGGAGAATGCTCCAAGAACGCTGACGGGAGACAAGCTTCCGAAAGAAAAGAGAATACCCCACTAGTCCTACAAGAAGATTCTGAGCAGGAAAGTTGTGCTTCGTCATCACAGGCAAGATGTGGTAAGAGAAATCAGCGAAGAGGTAATGAGATTCCACCTCCAGTTTCTTACCATAATCATAAGCACAGTAAAACTTCTGATCCAATTTTTCAACTTAAGAAGTATGGTTATGATTTTCAGAAGATGTGGAATTCTTTTCCATGTAATTTTTGTGGATTGCATAATCATTCGGGCTAGATCTTTGGAAGAGAAGGACACTGATGAAGAAGTTGATGTCATTCATCAAGAACAAGGCAAATCAGAAAGACCAATCTCATCATATGAGTCGAGAAATGGCAGAAAGATTTCCTCATCCGGAAGAAGGAGATTAAGAGGAATTTTTGTACTCGTTGCCAGAGGAATGGGCATCGGTGGAAAATTGCTAGAAACCGCATCCATCTCACATCGAGTAATGGCAAACCAAAGATGGAATGGAGGCCTATTGCAAAGGCAAAGGAAGTTTCTACTCCACCACTAGTTCGACAATTCAACCTGGACCAGAGTAATAGCTGAAAGTGAAAGTCCTTTAAAATGGGTGAGTCAACAATTTTTCAATTATATATTATATAATTAGAATGATGGATCGTATGTAGTATTAAGTTTGGAGATCAAATTTTGTGAGAAAATGCTGATAGAAAGGTTTACCATACTCGGTGGATTTTCTTACTTAGAAATTTTGATTAATGCTCCAAACATATCTCCTAATCACTTGTGAGTACAATTATACTTGGATATGTGATTTGACTCATATAAATCTCTGGAGATTGATCTGCCATTTTCCAGGCAATAGAGCTCTCAAAAGATCAGCTCGAACTTCATTCGTGCAGAGGCATTGTGGCCATGCAGAATGGTAGCTGAATCATCATTGGCATTGACGTCAGGTCAGAACTTCATTCTGTGTAGAGGCATTGTGACCATGCAGCAGAGTGGTACCTGATATTAGTATGTCAATAAGAGGAGCTCTAAAAGGATCAGCTCAAACATCATTCATTCGGTGTTAAGGCATTGTGACCACACATATGAATGGTAGCTGATCAACAGACTTAGCATCGTGCATTGGAGGCTCAAGGTCTTGCAAGAGGCTTAGCATCATGCATCAGAGGCGTTGATGTCTGAAAGAGACTTAGCATCGTGCATTGGAGGCTCGAGGTCTTGAAAGAGGCTTAGCATCATGCATTGGAGGCGTTGAGGTCTGAAAAGGGACAAGTCATTGTCCATCATTGACATCGGATCAATCAAAGCTCTACGTAACATGGAGTTCCTTCAAACTAGTTTGGATTCTGCGGAATCAACTTGGAGCCAGGAGTTGTGTTATAGAGTAAAAGAAGATCCTTGTTGTTAGATATCAAGAAGCTTAGCACCGCATAGAAGGAGCATTGAGGTTTCATTTAGAAACTTAGCACCATAAAGCGGAGGCATGGAGGTCTTCTTCGGATATCAAAGTGGCATAAGCAGAAGCATCGTGGGCCCATAACCCCACGGGTCCCTGGTGGATTGAGCAGAGTTGTCAAAGTGAGAAGGTTGGAGGAGAAGACCCAAGGGTCTACTACAGCAGCACTTCTGAGGTGGCAGCAAAGTTTTAGATTCAGGACAGTATGGAAGCTTTTTGGGACAAAAATCCTTTCTAAGTGGGGAGGTGTGATCAGGGGATCATTTTTAAAATTTCCCTAAACATCCCTAAATGGTTTCAGTGTAAAATATCATCTCGAGAGATTTCCAACGAATATGAGAACGTGACAAAACGAACATCAGGAGCTCTAGATATGTTCAGTCAAAGTTCAGACAACGGAAAGTCAACTCTAGTCAATTGGTCAATATTGGATGAATCGCACTGTGACACATGGCTTTCCATCACTCGTCGAATTCACTCGATTTACCTATCGGGAGACGACAAGTGGACTACATGATGACCGAGTTAATTAATTTCGATACCCCATGGTATGGGTCGAATTTTTATTTACTTGGTAAGTCCACTTACACACCATTCCAAATGCCACGTATATATATATATATATATATATATATATATATTAATGTTCAAACATTAGTATAAACCGCCACATGCTAAGTCCATTTGTGAAGGAGGGAAGCGGTGGTGGGGGCAGGCAAAGGACCACGTGGAAGGAGGATGAAGTGGTTGTTGGGGGCTTAAAGCCATGCGTGGTATTATCCACGTGAAGAATGGAGGGGATAAGGCTTATTAAACCTTACCCAAATATATGCCACTCCATTTGGGATTATATCCCATGAAAACATTCAAAACCGCTCCCCCTCTCCTTAGCCGCTAAAATGGATATTTATCCCATTTAAAATGCTAAGCACCCACTTTGGAATATTTTATCCCTTATCAAAATACTACGGGCTAAAGGTTTAAAAATAGCCTAAGGGATAATATGTAAGTGCATATTTTTGGGCCCTAAAATTGTATAAATAGGGAACCCATTTGCATTGTAAAACACACACACCCCAAGCTTATTATTTGTTAAGCTTATTGTGGGGACACACACCGGTGCAACAGAGAAGCTCATTGCTAGAGCGCGGAAAGGTGGAGACACACCCGAGCTTATTATTTGTTAAAGTCGCTTATGTGGAGACGTGTCAACAAATATTATTTATTGGCCTATTATTTTAGGCAATAGTAGACGAAATATTTGTGATTGGGAGTAAATTATAAACTACCCAATAGGCCCATTGAGCCACACAAATTACTTGCAAATCCTAGATTGTCGTCGGAGTGCTAGGCATCGCCGCATCGATAGCATTGGGAAGGCCGATCGAAACCGAAGGAGATTGTGCATCGGAAGGTGAAGAAACAATTTGGTGATCATCGAAGTTTTTTCAAAGAACTCGGTATCTTTGATAGCAAGTAAAATTTCATTAGGTGTTCTTGTGAAAGTACTATCAGAATTTACAAGTTTTGACTAGTGGAACGGTTCGACCACGAACCCGGAGACGTAGGCAATTGCCGAACTCCGTAATCAATCTTTGTGCAATTGTCTTAAATGTCTTACATTTTATTTTAAATTGATTACTTAAAAGGAGTAAATTATCGGCAAATAATTAAAGCCTATAAGGGTCCGAGATCAGGTAGTAATAATCTGATTATTTTCAGATCAATATTGCAATTCCATTCCTCATCTAAGTTCCCAATGGAATATATCCTATCCACACACACACACACACACACACACAGATAGATAGGGGTATCATCGCTATATATTGATATAAAAGGAGCACTAAAGCTACAACTATATGTATAGCCATAATTTCCCTTGATTATATGTGTAGACACCATTTTTCACCTCTAGGTGACCCGATATACATTAATCATATTATCATGGTTATCATTATTATCTCTATCCTAAGTATATTATAAATTACCTTGGTAAAATCTTAATTTACCTGTGTAAATCTCATTTACCCTCCCCTAACCACTTAAAACCAACCTATCCTAATTTATCCTACCCATCCTAACCCCATAACCTCTTCCTACCCAAATCCCTAACCTCCCATTATTCATCAAACAACCTAAAACCTCGGATGGCAAGTGGTTTCAACCATTTGCTATCTTTCCTTATTGGTTTATAACCTCTAAATGGATAAATTGATGGCAATATGTGATTGTTGGTGATCTTTGCGGATGTCATCGATTCTACTTAAATCACCCTCTTGCCCATTTTATCGATTACAACGGCAAGTTAGTTAGAACCTAGATTGGAGAATAGATTTTTACACCTTTGTATAACGTCATTACACTTGTGATCACCAACACACTCCTATCAAAATCTTGAAGGAACCTCATCAGATCACTAGTCAACTCTTTTGGGAGCTCTATCACCTTTAATATAAAAGTAGGATGGAGTGCCAACCAAGCAAAGGACTAAAACAAGATGACTTAGCAACCAAGAAAAGGCTATTTTTGGATAATGTACATACAGATCAATCACACGCATGGAGGCTATTAATAGGATTAAAGAAAGTTCCATTTATAGGATAATCTATTAATAGTTGTTATGTAAAGCATACATGTAGTCTAATTTGGGCACACCTATTATTAAGAAGTGCATGGGCGGTGAAGGGAAAGTCCCCACCCATATATATGTGATGTATATCATTGTTCTGATACCAGTCACCATGTCTGAGTTCTGAGATTCTATGTTATGTAGTAAAGATAAGATCTAGGGTTTGATATCTGCGTGTATGAACCAAAGATCTGTTATACTAGTTTTATATTCATCTTCTATAGTGTAATACTTTTGTTATGATGGATTGTGGTGGATGGATTATGATCATTGATATGTTTGAGTATGGAGAATTTATAGTACAATTGATCTTAGTAATTGTCTGATCTATTATGTTTACTTATTACATGTGTTTCCAAGTGATTGGATGAAATGTTTTAGTTTGTTGAATGGGTACTTGGTTAAATATCATTATGGTTAAGCATGATAACATCTTGACAAGTAATAACAAAGGAGGGACACGATAGTTGCACCCGATTTGGGTAAGCATTCGAGATCTCACTGAATGAGGTGCCAACACACTTAGAACTTTGGTGAAATAAAAGCTACATTTTGGTTATGTTGTCGGGACCTCTTTTCAAAATATCTGAAAATGATGTTACATACAGATGATGTATCGATTAAATATAGAAAGCATTGAAAGTTGGGTAGAAGACAAACAAGATAAGTTTACACAAAGGTATAGAAGATGACCCTTATTTTAATGCATGAAGATGGGTGGAAGATAATTATTATCCAAAATGAGCCCCCGCTTATTTTGGCTAATTTGCCTTCAATTTTCACACATTTCAAGTACTCAAGGGTTTTAGAAATGGCTCCATCGGATAGGATTTTTCTTCCCTTTCCGTAAAGGTAAATTTTCCTCCTAACTCCTTGTAAATTTCAAGTTATGGCTCGGCAGAGTTTGTTGGGGAAAATTTCCCTTAAGAGGCCCGCGGCCAATGAAATGATGCCATGTAGCGGCGGAGAGGCCGGCCGAGCGGAGGTAGGTTGGAAAATTTGCCAAGGAATGGCGGAGGCGCAAAGGAAAAATCGGTCCGCAGCCCACGAGAGGAGGATGAAGGAAATTTGTGAAGGTCCGCGGCCAACCGGAGGATGAAATGTATCTCTGCTAGTGGGGAACTGGGGAGCGTGGGGAATTTTGGCAATTTTTCCAAAATTGCAAAATGCGCAAAGGGAAGAATTAGAAGCACAACCCCGCCGAGCAAACAAATGATGACACTGTCAGTTAGGAGGTGGGGGTCGGAGGCGCGGAAGGATTTGGAAAAATTTTCCAAAGTGGTCAAAAGGCACCAGGCGAAAATAGAAGCGCGCCCCCACCAAGCAACCAGGAGGTGACACATGGCAGTGGAGAGTGGAGCGCGGGGTTTTTGGGGAAAATTTTCCCAATGCAAAAATCAAAGGAAAAAGATAGACCTCCGGCCCGCGTTCCATCAGCGAATGGAAAGGTGCCACATGGCAGTGGAGCGGCAGGCATGGGGTTTTTTTGGGAAATTTTCCCAAATTCAAAAAAGGGGAAAATTTTCAAATTTTGGCCCACGAACCCATTTTTTGCCCTATTTTCACCATTTTTGCCCTAAATCTTCAAAGGGCCATATCTTTTGATCCAGAGCTCGGATTCTCACGTTCTTTATATCTTTGGAAAGATGGTAAAATTATCTACATGATGGAGGGTTCAATTTTTAATTTTGATGGAGATTTGTGGGAGAAAAATGAGAAAACATCTCAGCACGCAAAAATACAAAAATGACATTCAACCACCAAATTTAATGAAGTATGGGTCGTTTTTGGATCTGCAGAGCAATGTACTTTGGCGTATGGGTTTGTCCATGAAGCCCATCACCTTACAGGTGAAATTGAAGGGATTTGATTGGTAGTTGAACTCATAATCATTTTTTCCACGTTTTTGCTTTCTCTTCTTCTGCTTGGCCATTAAAAGCCAGATTTGGCTCATTTGTAAAAGGTTGGATGTTCTTGCTTTTGCAAGCTCTTATTTTTCCTTAGCAGGTGGATTTGAAGGATTTTCAGACCTCCCATGGAGATTGTAACATGTTTTTTGCCTCTTTGCTATTGCAATGTATTGTATCAAATATGGGCATGATAATGTATGTTTTGTGATCAATTTTCAATCCTCTCATGTAGTTATTATTGTCTTTTGATCCTTCATTGCATTCTGGTAATTTGTGCATGTTTTTTGCTGCAATCTTCATGATTTGTGTCTATTTTTGCAAAGCAAGGAGTTCAACACTCCTTTGGTGTATCACCTCTCTGTTTTTGCTTAGTTTTGTTTCCATTTCCATGTTTCTCTCAACCCTATCTCCTTGGTAGTTTTAGAGTAGGAATTTTGAACCAGAACCTCTGTAAAATTGCATGCATACACCTAAACAGAGGAGTAAGAATCAAATTCAATCTGGAGAGTTTTTCTCACCTTGCAAGGCCCCACACCTTGGAGAAAACTCAATGTTGTGCATTCACACCAGATGAGTTTGCCTTAGAAAAGTAGATCTATAACTCATTTAGGGGTGCTATGAATTTTCACTAACAATAATCTTTACCATGAGCTCTATGATACTTTCTTCATATTATTTCTAGTAGAATTGTATAAGTGGTTGGCTTCATACGCATTAGGGAAGTGTTGGGGTCCAAGGCCGAAGATTTGGACGTAGGAAGATTACCAGACTCTTTTTATGCAGATGTGGAGTGGACTAGAGTTGTAGATCATTGGTGGGCTAGCGTGCTACACAATTATACATTGGAGTATGTTATTTATACTTATTTGTATCTAGAGGAAGCTAAATTTAGATTCTTGCATGATCCCAGAGGATCTTATCTGTGCGTTATACCTTTAGCAATCAATATCTTGATCATAAAACTAGATTTAGAGAGCCTCCTTATGGCTAGCTAAAACCCCACCACATGGAGGGCCAAGAGCAGTGTGGAGAAGGATGGTAGACTGACTGCGAAGGAAGAAAAAGAGAGAAAAGATGGCTTATGTTTAATGAAGTACGAGAAAGGGACATGACACATGCGTAGGACATTGAGGATTCACTCAGGTTGATGGGAATGATGGCTCGTGAAGGTTTTGAAGCTCTCGTGGAAGATGAGGAACCACAACATGAGGTCCTCCCAACTTTGGGCAAGCACAGTAGAAGATCCCCTTCGGCTTTGGATGATAGTGCATCGAGGAAGAAATAATGAGGACCACATGCACACATTTGATCCCACCTAGCCACCTAGCCCTTGTGTATGGTGTTCCATATCTAGATGTAGTTATTGAGAAGAGACTAGTTCATGAAATAAAATAGACATGGGTAGATATCATTTTTTTTGAATTCAGAAGTACATTAGACTACAAATATACTTATGGTAGCAACATGTGCCGATGTTTAGGAGTATGCTTGGAGGATTGCTTGCAAGTGTATGATCGTGAGTGCGAGTATTAGTGCGGAGACCATTGGGAGGACTTTTGTGGGTGTTACAACCACGTAGACTGTAGGTGTCCAATTTAGTACTATAACTGGGACACAAGGGAGTTCATCAACTAGGTCCTAGCCCGTAATAGGGGGCATAGGAGGTTCGGGAGGAATAGGCAACTACCTGGAGGGAATACTGGTGGGAGCTCTGGTGGATAGGGTCCACATCCACAACAACCACCTCAACAACCTCTACTTAAATGTAACAAACACCTCGAGTTTACTATGAGATGTCTCTCCACTTACCATAGTATAGAGGTATTAAAGATGTAGCAGAGCATGTGCATAAGTGTTAACTACTATGGCATGTTAAGGGAATCATGACATCTGATAGGTAGGAAAGCCAATTTTCCACTACTCTTAAAGGGTGTGTATAGTTGGTATTAGAAGTATGACCCACATCGACTGTGGTGGACTATAATGTCTTGCATACTATATTTTTTTTGTTGAGTTTCACATTGTGTAGTTTGAGTAGCCGAGCATCAACGCACTCAAATATATCAAACAAGGCTTATCTAAAAGTGTAAGGGAATATGAAACATGTTTTAAGACTCTTCTTTCCAAATTGTCTTATGATATTCATCATATTTAGCATGCACAATGGTTTTTGGGGGATTGTTGACTCCAATATGAAGGGATCTATCTCATAAGACATATGTGGATCCACACGAGGCCTTGGAAGAAACTCTGCACGTTGAGGTGGTTGGAAGTGTTGACACTGGAGTGAACCCATTCCTAAAGGTGTAGATAGTCATCATGGCAAAGAAATTAGAGAAGCTTTCTTCCAACTCAGCACATGAGACACACAATGGTATATGGTGCATAAATTTTGAGGTTGAGGGACATACTAAGGATAATTTCCCACACAAGTCAGTGCGTGCGTTGTTATTGGATTGTGAAATTTTCTGCAAGGACCATGATTTCTAGAATTTTCCTCTCTTACAGTGTGTTATTCAGAAGAAAGTGTCCATGTATTGTAAGATTTTAAATTCCCATACCCATGACACAATTTATTGATCATAATTATTAAGCCATTGAAATAGGAGTGCGCAGACTAGTGTGGAGAGTGGGTCAAAGAAGTAAGAAGGAAAAAGGAATGAAGGGGAAATAATGGGGATAATAGGAATGGAGGCTTCCATGGAGGATATCGGGGCCGTGGTCATGGAGGAGGCGGTAGAGGAAAATTCACACAATGAACTTGTTATAATTACGGATCCCCTGATCATTATCAATGTGAGAGCCCACAATATGTAGTTTACACATGGTGCGGAAAGCAGCATAAGTTAGAAGATTTTTGGATTTGTATGATCACATGTGCAATATCTAGAAGAAGGAAAATGGAACTTGAATGATCAAGGTAAAACATGTGTAGATTATCATTGGATGCCTAAGGGGATGCTCGATCTCGAGCTACAACCCATGTTATTAACCAAGTGCGCTGAAGCAACACACACGCGATCCTTTGAAATCCAAGCCACTCATGTGGAGAGAAAATGTGGTGCATGCCAAGTATCCAGACCCGATGCATTAGAAGGAATTCTACCAAAAATGATGGGAGTCATCAAGGACCTTCAGGGGGAAATACATTGCTTGAAAAGAGCAAGCGTGTGAGAGGGAATGCATGAAAAATGTTGAACTTCCGTAGAAGGATGTGGATGACTTGAAAGAAGTGTGTAAGATGTTGTGCCAAGAGAATATCATCCCACTATTAGGAAATGACTATGTGAGAAGTTACCATGTGCTTTGGAGTTGAGCAATGGGCGACAAATATTACATGCAAACTTGCCACCACATAACCATGAATATGACAAAGAAATTACACTTGATGCAGTGATTGATGGGTGGTTAGTAAGAAACATTTGATTGACACAAGTACAAAGGTAAATGTATTAACTCTAGATGCATGGAATTAGATGGGGAGACCAACATTGCAACCATCTTCAAATGTTTTGTATATGGAGAACAAAACTAGGGCCATGCCTATTGGGGTTTTGAAGGATGCATCCATTACTATTTAGGGAGCTAAGTTTACTAGAGACTTTGAGGTATTAGGCTTACATGCGGAATAAGATAACTTTCCAATATTACTTGGGTGACTCTGGTGTTATGTGAACAATGTTGATATACACTTTAAACAAGAGATATATAAGTTTTGAGAACAAAGATGAGTGCGTGATCATGTTTCTGCATGATAAAAAAGGTAGAGCCTTATGTTGAGCCCCTGAGTGAAGAAGATCTCAATAGAATCTATGCATAGACTGTGCACAATCGAAAGAATGTGGAACCATCCAAGGAAGGTGTGCTTTAGTGGAAAGATACACATTCTCAGTAAGTGACACTACTAGTGTTACTTGTGATAACCGAGCTCGTAACATGACACGATATGGTTGGGTGTGAGTCAAGGGAAAAGTCACAAGGATGATTAGGTTGTGCATGGTTAGGTACAAGGATCAGCTCATGTACCAAGGTATGTTGGTGAAGGGAAACCTGATACATTCTTGCGTGCCATGAAGACTCATGGTCGAATGAAGGGGATAGAAGAAACATGTTGGTTTATACCCTTGCATGGACAACATCACGTTGGTGGTCTATACATAGATATATTCTTTTGGAATGACAAGAAGTGATAATCACCTTTTCCACTAGGTTTACTGGAACAACGTACCTATGCACATATGTTAATATCATGGTAAGACTCCAAATTTTGTACACGTCCATAATTGTGAGAGACTATAGGTGAAAGGTCGTGGGAGGATTTAGCGCAATCACTTTATGTACATAATTTCTACTCCACATTGTGAAATGCGTGCACATGATATGTGCATGCAGAGTTGAAAAGGGATACTTTGAGTTGGAAAGAGATGACTGTAGGTATGGTTAAAACCTTTTATTATTTTTCTAATAAGCCACTTGTACATGAGGCCCTATAGATTGTGAAGTGGATACTTTGACTTTGGAAAGAGATGATGGTGAACTGTAGGTATGGTTAAAACCTTTTATTAAGGCTAATAAGCCACTTCTACAAGAGTCCCCTATAGATTGCTTGGTGAATCACATCACTTTAGAGTATAACACAATGAAGAGATGATGAGCTCTTACAATAAAATTTCAAGTGCTTGAGAACCCGATTTTGAAGTAATTGGAAGAAGAAGAAGATGCGATAATCTAGTTATAGAAGTAAAATGAAAAAGGAAAGCTAGTATACATGATTGATGATAAAAAGGTACAAAACTTGGATGTTAGCCATATAGAAGGTGTGCGTGTGAGGTCATGGATTTATGGATGAAAAGACGTGCATGTGCATACCATTCTCCAATAAAAATGAAGAAGGTTAATATATGCACCAAGGATGATCTCGAGAATCAATCATTAGAGAATACTAGTCGGAAAAGAAGTAGCCATGATCATTAAGCTTGCATGATTTTTAGGATCTCTTTCCAAGAGGTTAGCATGAGTTAAAAATGGTACACCCTTTGTTGGGTGACATGAAAATCAAGTTGAAAGAAGGCACACATCCTGTTTGGAAGAGACCATACATGATGAATATGAACTTGCATGTGAAGGTAAAGGAGGAGATTGATAAAATGCTCAAGTCTGTAATGATTAAGCCCATTGAAGAGTCAGAGTAGGTAAGCCTTATGATCATCATTATCAAGAAAGATGGGAGGATTAGGATTTGTGTGGAATATAAAGAATTGAACACATCATGTGTCATTGATCCTTTTCCTACCCCATTTACAGAGGAGATCTTGGATAGGAGTATCGGGGGTTTGTGAAATCTATTTGTTTACGATGGATTTTCAAGCTATCATCAGTGTGCATCTTTACTAAAGACCAAGAGAAAACCACTTTCACTACTAAGTGGGGAAGATTCGCATACATAGTTATGTCATTTAGATTAAAGAATGCACCAACCATGTTCTCATGCATTGTTGTACATGATTTCTAGGACTTCATTCATAAGTTCTTGCAAGTATATTTGGATGATTGGAATATTTATGAGCCGGTCTAGGATCATTGTGAAAATATAAGGTTGATGTTTGAGAGGTGCAAGTAGTTGAACATCTCCCTTAACATTAAGAAGTGCATCTTTTGATACACCTTTTGGAACTTTTCTTGGACATATAATCTGAAGGAAGGGTTATTGGTAGATCTAGCTAAGATAGTTGTGATTTTGGGTTTGGAAGATCCTATCAATCAAAGTGAAGTGCGTGGATTCTTGGGACATACTTGATACTACAAGAAGTTTATCAAGAGATATACAAATATTTCCACACCCCTAAAATAGTTTCTCAAATCCAAAGGGAACTTTTATTGGGTGATGACAACAATAGCATTTGAGACATTGAAGAAGAGGCTTACCACTGCACCCATTTTGTGCTTTCCTTCATGGGATAAATTGTTTCATGTACACGTTGATGCCTCTAGCATGGAAATTGGTGCAGTTTTGGTGCAACCAGGGGAAGGGATTATGGATCATCCCATATGCTTTACAAGAAGGAATTTCACACCTACAACGCATAATTATACAACAATGGAGCACAAAGCTTTTTCTATGATCTATGTGCTTCATAAGTTTAGACAATACTTGTTGGCTACCCCGTTTATCTTTTATACAAATCATATGGCATTGAAATATTTGGTCAACAAGCCTATTTTGTAAGGGCACATTTACAGTGGATACTTCTCTTTCAGAGTTTGATTTCATAGTTGTTTTCAAACCAAGAAAAAGTAATTCAAGGATTGATCATCTATCAAGAATCAATTTAGTGAGCATGCACAAAGCATTAAAGATACATTATACTATGCCTAATGCACAATTTTTTAGGTTGAATCATGTACCCATAGATTTGGAAGACATAGGGGTATTCTTTGTACTATATTAACACCAAGAGGGAATGAAGACACTTGAGAAAAATCAGCTTGTTATACATGCAACACCTTATCAATTGATTGGTCAGGATTTGTACAAACTAGGCAAGCATGAGGTCTTGTGCATGTGTGTTTTAATGCATGAGTGTGAGGTGATTATAGAGGAGGGTCATGGTGGAATAGTAGGAGGAAATTATGTAGGTGATGCAACCATGTGTAAGATCATTATGGCTAGCCTTTAGTGGGAGACCTTATACATGGACACCAAAGAGTATGTGAAATATGTGATCTTTTTCAGCGCCTTAGAAAGCTAGGGCATAGAGATGAGATGCCTTTGAGACCTATTACAAGCACAGAGCCTTTTGAAAAATGGGTCATTGAATTTATAGGACCTATTGCACCACCTCCATGCCGAACCTGGAGCATGCTACATTATCACTTATACATACTATCTAACGAGGTGGGAAGAGGTAGCTCCTACAAAGGATTGCACTACCACCACAACAACAAGGTTCCTATGGAGAGAATATTATTACAAGTATGGTTGTCCCTTAAGCTTGACTAGTGATAGAGGAACTCATTTCTTGAATGAGACAATCAAAATTTTTTCTAGATTTTATGGTGGCACACCATAAAACTACCCCTTATCACCCTTAAGATAATGGTATTGCATAAGCTTTCAACAAGATCTTGAGACAAACTTTGACAAAAAAATTGTGATGTTGGAAGAAAGGATTGGGATGATAAAGTGTCAGTTATACTTTGGGCTTACATGACTATTTATAAAAGGTTGAACAAGGCCATACCTTTTCAATTGATTTTTGGCGTAGAAGTAGTACTACTAATTGATTTTATGTTTCCATCCCTTCGTATTGCATGCAAGGTGGACTAGATGATGAACAAGTTGTAGAGGAGCATTGAAAAACTAATGCAATTAGATGAGCGATGCACCATTACGCATTGGTGGAGAGGATGAGAAGGCATGACATGATAGGCACATTAAGAACAAGAAATTTTCAATAGGCAAGATGGTTCTTCTCTATGATTCCAAGTTTGCACACCACCAGGGAAATTGAAAGTGCATTAGTTGGGACCTTTTTGTAGTAACCAAGATACTTGAATTAGGCACATGTCAATTGTAGGTGTTGGATGGCACCATGTTGCCTAGTTACTTCAATGGGAGTAGGTTGAAGCCCTACTATAAATAAGCTTCTTGGTGTTTGTAATAAGGAAGTATTGCCACTTATATTAGGTTTCCCTTTCATGTTTTTCTTTCCAATTTTTGTTTTTTTGTTGTTTTGTTGTAATAAGTGTGCTTGTACATGGGAAGTTGATTATTATACTTGAGTTCATGCGCAGAGGACCACACATACATTTAGTGTGGGGTGAGCCAAGTGCAAATGCACAAAAAAAGACCTTGCTGGTGTTTGAAGTGGATGAAGATGTGCACGTGATAAGAAGAAGAATGGTGTGTCATTTTCAAGGTGTGTGCATAGAAAAGGGGAAAAGGTGTTGTTAGAAATGAGAAGGATGGTGATAATAATAAAATTTCTTAGATTGAAGACCACACGAGAAGAAGGATCACACATATGTGTAATGCAAGGTAGGAAGTGGCATGATGAACTACTTGGTATATGGCGCGAAAGGTTTATGTACTATGATGTTAGGAAGGAACACATGAGGAGGTTTGTGGCTTGGGAAATATTGGGTGCCTAAGAAGGTTTTGACTATAATGCACAGAACAAAGTAACGAAAAATCACGAAAAAAGAAAAAAAGTGTAGTTAAAGTAGAAGTACGTGTTGGGGTTTCAAGTTGTTAGCACAAGAGTTGTCACACACATATTATATATCGATGTAAGCATATATGCAATAAAAATGGATATTATACCAAAAGAAATATACAAAATAAGAGATATAAATCAACACCAGATTTAACGTGGTTCACCCAGTGTGGGCTACATCCACCAAGAAACAAGGAAATCTATTATCCAAAGCTTTCAGAAGATATACAATGAATATTTACAACCTTCCACACCTCTCAGATGTACAATAATTTCTTTCTCTCAAGATTCTCCTTCTTCTCCAAGAATTCTCTCTCTCACAATTAACTTTGGAATTATCCACAGAAACACAAATAAACGTTGATGTTCTACTTTCTATTAGAAAATGACAGAGATAACTAGTGAATGAATTATGCTTATGCTTAGAATCCACAATTGCAGGAAAGGAAAGAATTTAAGCTCATAAACACCAAAAAATTTTATCCTGGAAACCTCCAGAGGAGGAAAAACCAGTCGGGAAGGGAAATTGCTCTTTCTTCCCACTTTTATTGGCCAATTCAAAATAACAAGTACAAAATTTACAATAAGTATGAAAGAGAAGTAGATAATATCTCACACTTCCTCCCAAATACTTGTTTTCTCTGTCTCAACACTCCTTTCTTCTACAAAACACAATTCCAACACTAAGAACTTCTTGCTCACTTGCTTTCATGCTTGATGATCCTATTCTCTTCTACAAACATGTATTTATAGCCTTTCCCATGTCCTCCCATGCACTGGAGAATGGGAAAGGTCATGGAGGAGAAGAGATATGAACAACCTTCCAAATTCTAGGTTGTTTGTTTCATATTTTCATTTTCTATCTGAAAGAGCCAGGACCACCACCCAATGCAGACCGGTGGTCCTAGGACCACCGCCCTAGTTGGGTGGTGGTTATGTAACCACCACTTTGCATAGAGTGGTGGTCCTGTTACTAAAAATACATAACCTCCATGTTTCATTTTTCCTTCTTCGTGCTGACTGTTTTGATGAAGTAGATTCATTTTGGATCCCTATGGATCACACCTCCCCTGCTTAGGAGGATTTTGGTCCCACAAAAGCTTAGTGGGGGAGTAGATGAGGAAATAATTCCCTCACTTGCTCCTTTGAGTACCACCGGGCCTGCCTTGGTGTCTTTCCTTTCAGTCCAATCTGCCAAGACTCCTACGGACCTCTCCTAGTCTCTTTGACCTTCTGCTGCAACACTACATCCTCCTCCAATTCACCTCATGAGTCCAAGACACAATCCTCAATGGAAGGTAGAAACTGTAGACCTTCATCTTCATCTAGCATGGATGGCTCATATAGGTGCAAGTTCTCACAGTTTACTACAAAGTACATCCTCATAAATGATGGCAAGTCAAGTCGAAAAGCATTTTCTCCAACCTGCTCCAATATGGTGAAGGGCCCATATCGTAGTGGCTTGAGTTTTCGTGCTTGACCTTGTAATCTCTCCTTGCTCAAGTAAAGCCAAACTCTATCTCCAACATGTAGCTTATGTTCTCTCCTATGCTGATCATGCCTAGCTTTGTACTTGGCTTGAGATTTCTCTAGTTGTTCTTTGACTTTGAGATGGATTTTCTCGGATCCTCTCAATGAATTTTTTTCTCTAGTCACCTCTGTGTCTCGTGTCTCCTCCTCATCATGCTACCCAACTGCTATGTCCAAGGATTTGTAGGTAGATATCCCAAGCATGCTTCAAATGGTGACTTCATAGTGGATGTGTGTACTTCCTGGTTATAGGAATGTTGAATGTAGGCTAAGGACTCATCCCAAGTCCTTGATATTTGTTATTATACCCTCTGATCAATTATACCAAAGTCCTGTTTACCACCTCTGTCTCTGTCCATCTATCTGTGGATGGAAAGTTGTGCTCCTCTGTAACTGGTATCCATCTTGTCCCACAAAGTAGTCCAAAACTTCCCAAGAACCTGGAATCCCTGTCAGAAACAATAGACTTTGGCAAACCAAAATGCACCCATACATTAGCAAAGAAAAGATTGTTGCCTCATGTGCTTTTATTGTCTTTTTACATGCCATAAGAATACACATCTTACTGAATCTATCAACAACAACATATAGATAGTCATGGCCATGTTTAGACATAGGTAATCCTCCTACAAAATCCATAGAAATGTCCTCCCATGGATGAGTAGGTACTAGAAAAGGCATATACAAACCCTCCTTCCTAGTCTTAGGCTTGCTAGTACAACAAAGTTTACATCCACGTATAAATTTTGATACTTCTTCTTGCATATTGGGCCAATACACGTACCTTTGCAAGTGGGCTAGGGTCTTACCAACACCGAAATGTCCCACTACTTTCGAGGTATGTGCTTCCCTCATCAATAGAATTCTTTCTTCTTTTGGCACGCAAAGCTTCCCCCATCGGTAGAGCAGCCCATCTTTGAGATAAAATCTTCAATCCCTATCCTTTCAGCCCCTTGGGACTGCAACTGCTGAAATGTCACCCCAAAGTCTTTGTCCTGGGCATATGCCTCTTCGTAAGCTTCCTTCGTGAAGGGCTCAATCTGAGAGATAGTGGCCAAACAGAAAACTTCTCCTGTGTGGGTGGCCTAGACAACATGTCTGCCACCAAGTTTGTACTACCCTTCTTGTATTTGATCACCAGATGGAACTGCTGAAGGAACCCCATCCATTTGTAGTGCCTTTCCTACTGCAATTTAGACTATGCTTGCAAATACTGGAGAGGTTTGTGGTCAGTGTGCACAATAGTTTCTTTACCCAACAAATAATGCTTCCATTTTTTAATTTCCTAAACTAGTGCATACATTTCCTTATCATATACTGAATATCCTTTAACTGCTGAAGTGAAAGTTTCATAATGATAACATATGGGTTTACCTCCTCAAGCAACATCTGTGCCCATGGCGTAATCACTGGCATCTATCTCTACTTCAAAAGGATTTGCTGCAAATTAGGAAGAGAAAGTACTAGAGCATGACTAATCTTGTATTTCAATAACTCAAAGGATTTGTCTTGTTCCTTACCCCAGTTAAAACCCTTACTCTTTTTGGCCATTGTGTGTAGAGGTGCTACAATCATGGAGAAACCCGGAATGAACTTCCACATGTACTGTATTGCTCCCACAAAACTCCTAGTCTCTATGGCTCCTGTTGGTGTTGGCCAATTAGTGATGGCTTCCACCTTCTTTGGATCCACTCGTAGCTCTCCTCCTCCAACCACGTGCCCAAGATAGACAAGTGACTATTTGGAAAATTCACATTTCTTCATATTACAAAGCAGTTGTTTCTCCCTGAGAACTTGCAAGACTTGTTGTAAATGAGTTAGATGTTCTTCCCATGTGGCACTAAAAATCAAGAATATCATCTAGATATACAATGACACATGAATCTATGAAATCCCACAATACATCATTCATCAATCTCATAAATGTAGCGGGTGCATTACATAACCCAAAAGGAAGTACTAACCATTCATACAAACCCTATTTTTTTGAAGGAAGTCTTCCATATATCCTCCTCCTTCATTCTAACTTGGTGATAACAGACTTGAGATCCAACTTCGTGAAGAATTTGGCATGCTGAAGCTGGTCCAAGAGATCATCTATGTGGGGAAGTGGATATTTGTTCTTTATGGTGATCTTGTTCAAAGTGGTAGTCGATGCACATTCTCCAAGAACCATCCTTCTTTGGCACCATCACAATAGGTGAACCACATGGTGAGGTGCTCAAGACGTATCACCCTGGTCTAGTAGTTCTTGGAGTTGTTTCTTTACTTCATTACTCTCAAGCAAGGATTGCCTATACAACCCGATGTTCGTAGAGGGGACTCTGGCAATAGCTGAATCTCATGCTCTACTTCCCATTTTGGTGGTAACCCACTGGGAGCCTGAAAAAACTTCCTAAAAGGACTGAATAATACTATCCAAATCATGCTTTCCCTGGTTAGAAATCTCTAAAACTTCTACCCCATCTTGTTTATCCTTTAACAAAAGTAAACAAAACTGATTATGATTTTCCTAAATAAGTCATTTTGCTTGGTTAGCACTCACCATAGTAACTCCGTGTCTTACGCTAGTGTGCCCGGATGTTGTAGTTGATCCCATCCTTGACCCATCTGTACTGGTTTTCCCTTCTCATAAATATAGCATCCCTGATATACAAGTAAGGACTCTCGAATACAACATCAAAAGCATCAAGTGGAATAACGTCAGCTTCCAAAACATCAATATATTGGGAATTTATCCCAAACTTGACCTTACATCTTCTTGTTACCTGAATTTCAACACCCTTCTTCACCCAACCCAAAGGATAAGGGTGTGGATGCTCATAAGTCTCAAGACCAAGCTTCTTTACAACTACTTTAGAAATCAAGTTAGACTGAGAACCGGTATCAACCAAAGCATTTACCTTAGTTCTCTTGATTTGGATTTTGATCTGGAATAGTCTACTCATCTCCTCTTCTGGTTGTCCATGTTGGTGGCCGTGCATCCAAGCCTTTCATCTACATCAGAGTCATCTTCGATTTCCACCTCCCCTTCTATTTTTAACTATCATGGACTTCTTCGAGTCCTTGGTTTGGTTCTTCGGATGCAACTCGATGTAACTTCCAACATGTAGTGTCAGTATGACCATTAATATCATAGTTCTTGCAAAAATTCTTGGGATCTTTACAAGTATTTAAAGTAGTGGCAGCTTGTTTACCTTTCCCTTTCCACTTACCCTTGTTACTTGTTTGCCCATACTCTTTTTTCTGCTGATTTGTTGATTGCTTTCCCTCGGCTCTACTTCCCCTTGCTTCTTTTCATCATCTATGTAGTATGCTTGCACACACACGCCTTGTTGAGATATTTGGGCTTGGTGGAGATGAATTTTCTTCAAAGGTGAGTGTGAAGTCCTCCCAAGTACTTAGTCAGAATATCCTCATCCTCCAAGTCCATGTTTAGCAACATGGCCTGCCTCCAAAACTCCGTAGTATAGTCCTACACACTTTGACCACTGCCTTGTCTAAAATACTGCCATTTAATCATTTGGTTAGTCTTATGGCCAATAGGATAGAAGTTAGCTCTAAGTAATTCTTTAAATTCTTGCCAAGATTTCACAATAGGACACTTCTTCTTTTCACAAGTGGTTAGATGGGTTTCCCACCAAACCAGAGTGTGTCCCTCCATTTTGAGATGTGCAAAGGTGATCCTCTATGCCTCAAGTGACATTATGGATGCTAAAGTAGACTTCTAACTATTTTAACCATTTATCAAGCAACTCCACATCTACTTGTCCTTCAAAGCTTTTAATATCAACTTTCATCTCAACTTTAAAAGGAGTATGATTGGATTTTACCTTTTCTCTTGTGTTTGAAGTCTCTTCTTCATGCTCTTCCCCATAACTTTCCTCATGGTGGCTCCTTCCTATGCCAAACTTTTCAGCTAAGCCCCGAACCACTGAGTCCATGGAGTCTTGTTTGATAGAAGTTGTCTTCTATAAATCAGCAAGCTCTTCTTGCCTTCTAAACATCCTATCCATCATGGTCTCCAACATCTCGATTCTACGGACCAAGTTCTCTTCCTCCATTTGTCCCCAAATTCTTTGTTTCCACTTCTTTGTAGAAATTTCTAGATCGCAAGGTAAAGCCTCTTCGCCTTTAGATCTCGTCACTATCATACAAATCCAAGAATGAATACCATAGTCCTGGATAATTGTTAGCTTTGATACCAAAATGATCTGTAAACTCTTCAACTTTGGAATTATCCACAGAAACACAAATAAATGTTGTTGTTCTACTTTCTATTAGAAAATGATAGAGATAGCTAGTGAATGAATTATGCTTATGCTTAGAATCCACAATTGTAGGAAAGGAAAGAATTTAAGCTCATAAACACCAACAAATTTTATCCTGGAAACCTCCAGAGGAGGAAAAACTAGTCAAGAAGGGAAATTGCTCTTTCTTCCCACTTTTATTGGCCAATTCAAAATAACAAGTACATAATTTACAATAAGTATGAAAGAGAAGTAGATAATATCTCACACTTCCTCCCAAATACTTGTTTGCTCTGTCTCAACACTCCTTTCTTCTACAAAACACAATTCCAACACTAAGAACTTCTTGCTCACTTGCTTTCATGCTTCGATGATCCTATTCTCTTCTACAAACATGTATTTATAGCCTTTCCCATGTCCTCCATGCACTGGAGAATGGGAAAGGTCATGGAGGAGAAGAGATACGAACAATCTTCCAAATTTTGGGTTGTTCATTTCATATTTTCATTTTCTATCCAAAAGAGCCAGACCACCACCCAATGCAAACCGGCAGTCCCAAGACCGCCACCCTGTCGGTGGGGCGGCGGTTCTATAACCACCGCACTCCGCACAAAGCAAGTGGTCCTGTTACTAAAAATACGTAACCTCTCGTGTTTCATTTTTCCTTCTTCATGTTGATTGTTTTGATGAAGTAGATTCATTTGCTAAATCAAGTAATTGAGTTCCACAACTAAACAATCTTCCACTTGGAGATAAATTACTGCACTATACCCGCATAACGTCATTCTTGGATCATTTCCTTAGCTTTGTTTCTTACTCTTCAAGTGTCAAACTCGAATACCAACATAAGTGGAGTGTAGATCCAACTTCTCTTTTTCTAATGGCTTCGATAGCATATCCGCAGGATTTTCACTCGTATGAATCTTCTCCAGCTTTCATCTTCCCATCCTCCAATACAATCGTATGAAGTGATACCACAACCGAATGTATTTCGTTCTATAATGAAACACCGAGTTCTTTTCCAAATTAATTAGACTCTAACTATCACCGAACAATTTGTAATCATCCCGCTCATTTCCCAACTCTTCCATGATCCTACTCATCCATATCATCTCCTCGCTAGCCTTCGTAGCTACAACATACTCTTCCTTTGTAGTAGACAAATCCACAACCTTCTACAATCTTGAAATCCAAATTAACTTTTGTCCCACCTACCGTGAAAATATATCCAAAGAGTGCTCCTTCTTCCATCCAGATCTCTAGCCATATCTAAATCAACATAGCCACATAAAAAAATATTCGAACCTCCATAGCATAATTGCATGCTATATGATGCATCACCAATCCGCACTATGATAATTCTTCACTGGAAATCCTCGTGCTATGATTATTTACTAATGCACAACCTTTAGTTTGGTGGATGTAATCTAGAAACAAAACAACAACATAACACAAGAATACCATCGACTATGATAAGACTAATGATGACAAATCTGAAATATCAAAGTAAATTATAATATTAACATGAAATTGTTACAATCTCACCCATGAGGTACTTCAAGTGTTATTGACTTCACTTGCCTTTCACCAAGACTATGGGAGAAACTTTACAATTACACCTATTAATGACTTCTTCAACACACCTTTAAACCGATGGCTTCCTTCGCACACTTCCTACAATATTTCTCACTACTTCCTTCTATGCTAAATGAGGGGGTGGCCTCTCTATTTATAGAACTTCCTGTGCTTATCCATCTTATCTCTAAGATAGGATAAGAAATCCACTCGACGAATCATATTCCATACCTTAACTCTTATCTCGTACATGTAAGCTTATCTTTTAAGATAAGATAAACCTTATCATTTTACATGGGTTCCACATTTTTAGACTTTAAATAAAATACACAAAATATTTATGACCTCACTCCTTGTCCTTATTACCAATATAATATTTCTAATTCCTAATCATGTAGACCCTACTTCTCTAATTACCCAAACTTTGACATTTTAACATTACCTGACCACTTACGACAAATATTTACTTTTTACAACATTCCTATTGTACTTTGATTGTTACCGCACTCCACATTATCACAGCACTGCATCGATGGCGCCGTTATCTTCTATCGAGGCTACTACTAATTATACTTAACAACATCCTATTCCTAATACATACATTAATGAAATAGAAATTATGAAGGAAAATTTTAGTGTCGACATCTTCCCCTTCCTAGCTTCTACTCGTCCTCTGAGTAGAATATTCGGTGCTTGGAAAATATTCAATTTGTCGTGGTTGACCCATTTCGTAATGGGAGTGCCATCCAATTCCTCCATTCGGTGATGCATTCATTTTCATGCACAACTGCAATTTTGTAGGGCCCCATCCATTTTGGAAGAAATTTTCTCTGTCTTCTTTTTTTTGTATCTCGGAATCATATACTGTAACCAAGTCATTCACATGAAATGGAGACCAACGGATCTTTTGATATTTTTTGTATCCTTTGCTATTTCCCTCATTTCCTCTAGCAAATGAAGATGTACCAACCTTTCTTTTTATCAATCACTTTCATCCATCCTTTCATTTTTCATAACTCTCACAAAGGGGAATATCAAACTCAATAGGAAGAACTGGATCAATGCCATATAGCCAACTAAAATGGGGAGTATCCTGTCTGCTGACTTTGATGTTGCCCTATATGCCCACAATGCGCATGAATCCTTTTATCCCATTTATGTACCGCAAGGTTGCATCTTTGCTAGAATTTGACATAACACAAAATTTGTTGCTCCACCTATCCATTTGTGCTTGGCTTGTATGTTGTTCTGCCTTCCTATGCTTAATAGAAAACTTATTGACTAGGGCTTCTACCACCTCATTAATGAAGTGGCTTCCTTGATCTTTTATAATTTCTAATGGACAACCAAATCTGGTGACAATGCGTTCATATATGAACCTCGCCACTTCATACATGGAAGTTGTTTTCAATGGCCTAGCTTCAACCCACTTGGTTAAAATATTTGGCAACTACAATATACTTATTTTGGCGTGAGGTAGTTGGAAGTGGACCTCCACAATGTCTATTCCCCACTTTTCAAAGGGACCAAGTGGAAGAATAGGGCATAATGGAGCTGATGAAGTCTTACGGTTACCATGTGTTTGAAAAATATCACATGTCTTACAATAATTATAACAATCTTTAAAAAGAGTGGGCTGTTGATAACCTCGCATCCAAGATCCTTTTTGTAAGTTGTCAGAGAAGTGCCCTCCACATGTACCATTGTGAAATTCTTCTAGCAGTTCCTTTCCTTGATCACGTCCAACCGCTCTCTTATATTGTCCATCGTGTCCTATTTGAAATAATACTCCATGCAGAAGTAGAATATGGATGATCGCTTGAGTAATCTTTCTCTTAGTATTTGCATTGGCACCATCAGAAACTTGAGTTCATTCAAATAATTTCAAATATCTATTTATTCACTAGGGATTGTGTCAAGGGATAACAATGTTGCATCGGGAAATCATCATCATCACAAGATGATCCTAAACCATCATAGGCTCGAGAGAGTGCATCCGCATTGACATGCTTCTTCCTAGCCTATCTATAATATCAAATTCAAATTCTTGTAGCAAAATTATCCATCTTGCTATCCTCCCCGATGGGTTAGGCTTATTTACAATATATTTTAGAGCTTGATGATCTCGTTACAACTAGAAATTTTTTCCCTAAGCAAGTAATTTATAAACTTTTTACGTAAAAAAATGATAGCCGAGCCTTTTTCTGCATAAAGATAATTTACCTCAAGCATTGCTCATTTGTCCGCTCCCAAAGTAAATTGGATGTTCATTCCCATTTTCATCCTTTTGGCTCAAAGTACTTCCTAGTGCCTGCATCCGAGGCATCGGTACACAATGAATGGCTTGCTCCAACTGGATTCTTCAAAACAGGTGAAGACACCAAGGCTTCTTTCAATTTGCCCAAAAGCTTCATGCGCCTTATTTCCTCGGTTCATAAGTAACATCCTTCTTCAAGAACTCGGGTTATGAATCAGGTGCAATCTTTGAGAAATTCTTGATGAACCTTCTATAGTAACCACATGGCCTAAAAATGATCTCAACTTACTTCTATCAATAGGAAATGGTAAATCTTTGATTTATGAAACTTTATTAGATCGCACCAATACCATCTCTCGGATACAACATGCCCTAACAAAACACCTTTAGAACATCCAAATACACACTATGTAGGGTTTAGTGAGGCTTGTGCTTCATCTAACCTTTGAAATGTTGTCTCCATTTGGTGCGGTGGTCTAACTTGCTCCCATAGATGCAAAAATCATCCGTAAATACTCGATGAAGGTCCCAATGTAGGGTTCGAACACCCTATTCATCAAACGCTGGAATGTTGCTTGGAGCATTACACAACCCAAAAGGCATAACTCTATAAGAAAATGTTCCCAAGGAGTGGTGAACGTGGTCTTCACCGATCTTTCTCTCGCTATACGAACTTGGTTGTCAGAACTGCTATATCCATCAACAAAACTATAAGACTCTCGTCGCCGCCTACTTGGCCCAAGATCTGATCTCGAAAATGGAAGAGGGTAATTATCCTTCTTTGTTGCCTTATTGAGCTTCCCGTAATCAACACAAATGCGTATCTTCCCATTCTTTTTATTGAGATCACAATGGGAGAAACCCATTCTCAATTCTCCACAACAAATATGAATCCCGCATCAAGTAACTTATCTATTTCTTCTTTACTGCCTTGGAAAAATTAGGATTCATTCTATATGGCATTTACTTTATGGGCTTAAGCACCATCTACCAACTCAATAGAATGTTCTACCCAACTTACTTGGATGGAGTTCCTTGTAATTAAAAGTGAATATGTGTATGTACCTTGAAAAGAGCCGGAGGTAGGATTCCTTCTCACTCTCCATCACAACATCTCCAATCTTTATTTGTTGAGCGATCATCAACTTCTTCTTCAAATAATTTTATGGGGTCATGAGTTGGTGTGACCGCAAGGATATCTATGATCAAACATCAACCTCACTTTCTTCATCTTCAAAGTGTCCACTTCACCGGTACTAGAGTAATCGTGAGGATGTCCAATCATCAGTTTCATCACTTGAATTGATAGGTTCGCCTTATGATGCGAGGATCACATTTATTTTCACCCTCTCTCTACCACGTCCAAGTGTCATGAAGCCTTCATTCCGGTAGTTTCTTGCATGAACTCTCCTTAGCCATGGTCTTTCCAAAGCATATTGGGTACACAATAGCACATTTTTCATCACCGAAAGTCTACCACACATACAACACCCATACAGATATTTCCACATTTGGAACTACACCTTCGGTTTAGTTTTTCCTTTATTTAATGACCTTAACATAAGTGTCAAGGGCGATCAATTTTTAAACCCAACATATTCATTACGACTTCGGCCATTACATTAATGCAGCACCTCCATCAACTAAGACAACATGAATTGAAATACCATTACATAATACCTCACCTTGTGGAGCATAGGGATCCGCCTCTTACCTCCAAAACAGGACCTCAACCTCCTTTCTTTTCGAGCATTGAGTCCACTTCAGCAACTCCCGCCTCTTCTCGAAGACATAGCCAAGAGTTGACCATATGTAATATTTGCAGCCTTTTTTGGATAGATCTTCCAAGATGGAGTATGGTCCTTGCCCCGTGAAATCGTAAAATCTTGCACACCCAACTTTCTTCTCCTATGTTTCTTACTAGTTTCTCCTTTCATCTTCTTAGGATCATTTCCATCTTGATTATCTTTTTCTTTCTTTCTTTTTGTTACAAACACATCTACTTCATTATTTCTACTCTTATCTACTACATCAAAAGAATTGCTGAGTGTTTTTCCTTTATCATTATCTCCTTTACTAGATGTAGAAGCTCTATCTCGACAATTATACTTATAATGACCCTTTTATAACAACCATAACATACAACTTCAGAAATATTTCTTTTTGGACCTCTATCTCCTCCCCGAGAACTATATTCTTTTCTCAAGAAGATTAATAGTTAACTCGACCCATATTTTTAGCGTATCTTCATACTCGGTGAGATGTACTAGGAGAAATATTTGTGCTCATCGGGAGTGGTTGTGGATTCTAGACCAAAGGTGTGGTGGAGGCTCTACTTTAGCAACAATTTCTTTGGGCTCCTCTTCACATGCTTTTTCTTGCAGTCTCCTTTGCTTGTTCAATGGTAGCAGGCGCTCATACTTCACTCGTTTCGATCTCCTGGCTTCATCCAAGAATGAAGTGCTTACAGAGGAGATTATCCATGCCATTCATCAACCCATCTACTAATCCTTACTTCCGGATCTGGGCATCGAGCTTCCTCCTTAGCTCTGCAACACGAGCATGATAATCCCTTATCTTCTCCTTCTCTCCTTAGGTTAGCTTTGTGATCTCGATCATGAGATCTGCATATTTCATTGTTCACCAAATTCTTCAAGAAGAATTTCAGCTTAATAAATCCCATGAATTTTTCACATTATCACCTAGTGTTTAAAACCACCTAAGTGTTGAACCATCCAAAAAGGTAGGAAAAAATTCAGTCCATTGTTCCCTTCTTATGAGGCCATTACAAATACAAGATCGTTTAAACTCTTGAATGAAAGAAGAAGCATCTTCATTAGATTGAGCTGAAAAAATAGGAATCTTTCCCATTTTCAAAAGTAACCACCGTGAAATACCAACCCACAAGTACAATCAACAAGACTTATGTGCACAAATAATTGGAATCACTATACTAGAAAGTGACTTTACACCTTTCTATAGTAAAATAGAAATGACCACGGTAAACTATGGTAAAACTTGACTTACTGCGGTAAAAACTGACTTTACTGTGGTAAACACTATTCACGGTAAAAAGTGAAGTTACTGCGGTAAATACTATTCACGGTAAAAATCACTTTATTTGCGGTAAATACTATTCACAAAGAAAATGACTTTACCATGATAACTACTATTCATAGTAAAAACAAGGTTACCCTCCAATTGATTTTTGACTAAGTGGGAATATCTCCGTAAAATCCACCAACGAGGAATGGTCCCGACAACGGATCCAAAATGTCATCACCAATCCTGCACTATGATAATTCTTCACGGGGAACTCCTCGCTATGATTATTTACTAATGCATGCCTTTAGTTTGGTGGATGTAATCTGAAACAAAATAACAACATAACACAAGAATACCATCGACTATGATAAGACAATAATGATGACAAATCTGAAATATCAAAGTAAATTATAATATTAACATGAAATCATTCAATCTCACCCATGAGGTACTTCAAGTGTTATTGACTTCACTTGCCTTTCACCAAGACTATGGGAGAAACTTTACAATTACACCTATTAATGACTTCTTCAGACACACCTTTAAACTCGATGGCTTCCTTAGCACACTTCCTACAATATTTCTCACTACTTCCTTCTATGCTAAATGAGGGGGTGGCCTCTCTATTTATAGAACTTCCAGGCTTATCCATCTTATCTCTAAGATAGGATAAGAAATCCACTCGACGAATCATATTCCATACCTTAACTCTTATCTCGTACATGTAAGCTTATCTTTTAAGATAAGATAAACCTTATCATTTTACATGGGTTCCACATTTTTAGACTTTAAATAAAATACACAAAATATTTATGACCTCACTCCTCTTGTCCTTATTACCAATATAATATTTCTAATTCCTAATCATGTAGACCCTACTTCTCTAATTACCCAAACTTTGACATTTTAACATTACCGACCACTTACGACAAATATTTACTTTTACAACATTCCTGTAACTTTGATTACATAACGCACTCCACATTATTGTGAAAATATATCTAGTATGGCGTCGTTATCTTCTATCGAGGCTACTACTAATTATAATTAACAACATCATATTCCTAATACATACATTAATGAAATAGAAATTACGGAGGAAAATTTTAGTGCTAGATGACCCTCTCAAATACCTGAGTATCCATTGGACTACTTTCCAATGCTCTTTACTGGATTAGACATAAATCTACTCACAACTCCCACTACCTGTGTAATGTCTAGTCTGGTATAAACCATAACATACATGAGACTCCCAATTACTGAAGCATATGGTACTCGTGTCATGTATTTTACCTCCTCATGTGATGAAGGACACTAATATTTTCTCAATTTGAAGTGTCCGCCATAGGTGTACTTACAGGTTTTGAATCTTGCATGTTAAACCTTTCCAACACCTTATTGATATAAGCCTCTTGAGACAAATATAATTTCTTGTTCTTCTTGTCTCTGTGTATTTGCATGTCAAGGATTCTTTTTTAGCTCCTAAATCTTTCATAAAAATATGTGAGCTATCTTTCCCTTAAGCTCACCAATGTCCCGTATACTAGATCTCCTGCAATAAACATATCATCCACATACAATAACAAAATAATATAGCTCCTATTTTCAAGTTTTTGGAATAAACACAATGGTCAAATTAACATCTCAAATAACCATGCTTATGCATGAAACTTCAAACCTCATGTACCATTTCTTTGGAGCTTGTTTGAGCCCATATAGACTCTTTTTCAACTTGCACACTAATTTCTCCTTACCCTTGACTTCATACCCAAGCGACTGTTGCATATAAATCTCTTCATCTAAATCACCATGAAGGAAAGTTGTCTTCACATCTAGTTTCTCTAAATGCAAATCCTCTAATGCAACTAAACTCAATACAAAGTACGTATGGAAGTCATTTTAACAACAAGAGAAAATATTTCACCAAAGTTAATACCTACTTTCTGTGTAAATCCCTTTACTACAAGTCTTGCCTTGTATATTTTTTTCCACCCTCTTCTTCATTGATCCTGTAAACCCACTTTTTCTCCAATGTCCTTTTACTTTTTAGCAACTTAACCAAATGCCAAGTTTGGGTTTGTTCCAAGGAATCCATCTCCTCATCCATGACATGCTCCCCCATTGCACATGAGTCTTATCCTACATTCCTTCTTCAAAAAATTTTGGTTCACCATTATCAGTTAATAATAAATAAGATAGAGAAGGTGTAAATCTTTCTGGAGGTTTACTTACCCTTTGTGACCTTCTCACGAAGTTTGGAGTACTGGAGGCTCATTTTGGACCTCCTGGACATTTTTTCCAATTTTGTGTGACCAACGTTAGTTTCGGCTAACCGATATCGGTTTGGCTCTTTCGTGTAACCAATCGGTGGTGGTAACCGACATCGTTCTGATGAAACCTTGTTGATATTATTTTTAAATCCGAGAGTTCATTTTCATTCACAAACTTCTCAACCGGTTTGTTCTTAGGTACCAAAATTTGATCCCTATACATTCTCTTTTCATTCCATTCAATGTCACAACTCCTAATAATTTTATAATTCTCTAAATCTCAAAAAGGGAATCTGAAATCACCAGATCCATAACCAATAAAAGTGCATCTCTTGGATTTTACATCTAACTTTTTTCTATTTTCCTTATCAATATACATCAAAAGCTTATTAACCAAAAAATTTAAGAAAAGAAAGATCCGCCTCTTTCTCGATCCAAGATTCCTCGGTATTCCTCCATCTAGTGAACTTGAAGGCCCACGGTTAATCAAGTAAACCATTATATCAACTGCTTCTACCCAAAACTATAAGGGCAATCCAACATGTATCCTCATACTTCTAGCATGTTCCATGATTTTCATGTTCATTCTTTCTGCAACACCATTCTCTTGTGGTGTTCTTGGAACCATTATTTCTCTACGTATTCCATTCACTGAACAATAATCATTAAAATCCTTGCTACAGTATTCACCACCATTTTCAGATCTAAGGCACTTTAACTTTGAATTTGATTCATTCTCAACAAGGGATTTCCATATTTTAAAAGTCTCAAAACATCAGATTTATGTTTAATACAATAAACCCATACCTTTCTTGTAGCATCATCAATGAAAGTAACATAATACTGGGATCCTCCATGAGAAGCTACTAAGTGGTCCCACACACATGAGTGTACAAGCTCTAATTTACGCTCCTTCTTAGTTGACCCAACTTTGAGAAACCTCACTCTCTTTTACTTTCCAAAGATACAATGCTCATAGAAATCAAGATCTAAATCTTTTAAATATGATAACTTACCCTTAGCCTTTAAGATCTGCATTCTTTTTGAATCATATGCCTAACCGATTATGCCACATACATGCATCCGAATGAAGTAGATAAACACAAAAAATAATCAATACAAAGGTAGATAAATATAAAGTTCCTACCTTCTTACTTCTTGCCATAACAAAAGCACCCTTGGTGACTTTCCAAGAGTTTGTTGTGAATGTAACCATGTAACCAATTTCACCTAGTTGTCATGCAAAAATAAGATTCCTCTTGAGGCTTGGCACATGCCTCACATATTTCAATACCCATGTATTTTCATTCTACAATTTTAGATGAAATTCTCCTTTACTAGTAATACTGCAAGGTTCATCATCACCCAAATAAACATGCCCAAAATTGCCTGGACATAATTTTTGAAATAACCCTTATTAGGGGTTGTATGGAAAGAAGATCCTGAATCTAAAACCCATGATTCTATTCTATTATCCAAAGAAAGAATAAGAGCATCTTGCATTACCTCTACTGCAATATTTTCCTCCTTATTTGACTCTTTACCTTTTTTTAGGTGTTGGTTCTCTTTATCCTTTGACCAATAATCTTTCTTTGCATGTCCTTTCTTTCCACATTTCAACAAGTAATTCCCTTACCTCTGGATTTAGATCTTCCATCCCTTGACTTTGATTTCCCATTATTCTTACTCTTGGATCTCTCCTTCTTCCTGCCTCTGCTTTCTACATTCAAAACATTCCCATACGATGATTCCTCTGTACGTTTCCTGTGAATTTATTCATTCAATCTTATACCAACCACATCATCAAACTTCAAAATATTATTAGCAGATGTTGTATTACTAACAACAATTACCAAGTTATCCAACTATCATATAAAGAACATAAGAATAAAAGTACTTTCACTTCATCATCAAATAGAATATCAACCAATTTTAACTGATTTACAATAGATCAAAAATCATTCAAATGACTAGATGCAGATCCACCTTCATACATCTTAGAACTAAATAGTTTCTTCATCAAATAAAATTTATTTGAAGCACTAGGTTTTTCATATAAATTAATAAGAGATTTCATTAACTCTACCATAGAAGTCACTTCTATAATATTGGAAGCCATGGATCTTTGCCAAGCTCAATCTTATAGATCCCAAAGCCTTTATGTCAAGAATCTTCCATTCTTCATTATTCATCTTCGTAGGTTTAGAATTTTCATCCAATGGTAAGTATAAATCTCTTTGATACAGATAATCCTCAATCTGCATCTTCCATAATTGATAATTTTGGTCATCAAACTTCTCTACCTTGTATTTGTTTTCTTCTACCATTGTTGTAGCTCCCACTCAATTAGAAAACCCTATGTGAGTAAATATGTCAACACACAAAACCCTCAAACAAAGCTCTAATACCAGTTGTTGGGGTTAGCACAAGGTTGTATAGATTATATATCAGATCTAAGCATACATTCAATAAAAGTGGATATTCATGTAGAAGAAATATACAAAACAAGAGATATAAATCAACACCAAATTTAACGTGGTTCACCTAGTGTGGGATACATCCACCAAGAAACAAGCCAATCTATTATCCAAAGCTTTCAAAAGATATACAATGAAGATTTATAACCTTCCACACCTCTCAAATGTATAGTACTTTCTTTCTCTCAAGCTTCTCCTTCTTCTCCAAGAATTCTCTCTCTCAAAATTATTCTCACAATAATCATTAACACACACTCCACTTACTTCTAAACCCTATATTTCATGCTTATATAGGCATATACAAACTTAGGGCACTTAGCCATGCAATTACAATCAATAGATCTGCTTTAATGCTAAAATTAGATCTAATTCTTGAGAGTTAAATAAAACACTCCCGCATAGGTAACCGATGTTGGTTCCTCTTTGCCTTATTGATGCCGGTCATATGTGATTGATTCGGTCCATCCATAACTGATGTGGGTTACTATATTTTCCTACAAGTTTCATATTGCATGCTAAACTGAAGTAATTGAGCTCCACAACTCAATAGTACGGTGGTAGGTGAAGAACAATTAATGTGAGAAGATTGTGAAAAATTTGTAAAAGGGGTGTGAGAAAACTCATTCTTACCTTACATGATAGATTATTCGAGCCTTGAAGAGAAGTTAAAGTGTGAACCGGTGCGAAAAGCTTGCACAGAAGAGAGATTTGATGAGTTCTTGGAGAAGATTTGACACGACTTGATCGAGAGCTCCTTCGAAGGAAGTGTGTGAGCAAGAGAGAGGCATGTGAAAGGAAGAGTAAAAAGTTTGAACATTGAACTACAAAGCTAGGATTTGGAATTTGAAATCATAGCTAGGGCACACGGGCTAGGGAAAATAGAGAAGGCAAGAAGGTGATGGGTTCTAGGAGTAAGCAATGGTGAGCGATATAATACCTAGGAACCTTACGAGTTGGAAAATTTTTATTACAACATTTAAGCAATGAAACCCAAGAAATATGTGAACAAAGGAAAGAATCCTGTGATAGAGGAAGCGTGGATGAGTGGCTTGTTCGAGATGTAATATCTAGGCGAGGTCATTGAGGGGAAGTCGTGGAAGTATCAGTAGACAAAATGACATATTAGTGATTTTAATCATCACTCACAGAAGAATGAGGGTGACATTGAGAAGGACACGGTCATCAAGACAAATAAAATGATGGAGTCGGGAAGAGAATCTACGATGATTAGACATATAAGACCCTGGAGAGCATGGGGCTGCTTGACTTTATGAGTTTCAATTATTTGGGAAACCAAAACACATGTATCAATGACAGCTATCATGGGTACATGAATACTTCTTCTACTTTACAAGGAGAATAATGTGGCTCACTAGGAAACTTATAAGGGAATGTGACTAGACTGCGCATAGCTCGAAGATGAAATAGATCCATACTTGGATGATGAGGTAGGCGTAGAAGCTATGACAGTTGAGTCAATCATCAAATGGAATGTCACATGATGGATGTGTCAAGAATGAATGACCTTGTAACAAGAGTGCTCGCACACTTGGTGAGTTGTAAGCTAGGCATGTTTGAAAGATGGAAAGAGGTGAATAAGCATTGGCTTCATATTGTGCACAAGATGGAGAATAAGAATTACTATAATAATATCGTGCGTGAGGTCGGTGAAGGCATCATTAAGGAAGTGCACATAAAAGCAAAAAAGGTGAGAAAATTACTTGGGGTGCCATATTAATTCTTTTGGTGTTTTATGAGATTGAGGTGCTGATGGACCCAAAGAGAAAATGTGGATATATCGTTGGATTCATTGCTTCATTGTACTAGTTTTCATTTAGAAGTGTAATGAATCAGTTCATATGAACCTGGAGAAGTAGGCAATGCCGAACTTCGTTTTCAATTTTTGTGCAGTGTTTATGTGCTTTATTTTACATTGCATTTTCCATTTGAAGTTGATAACACATGTGGAGTATAAAATATTGCAGTGCTTATAAGGGTTTGTGGGTAAGTTCAAAATTTTTACCCATGTTTACAAATCACTAAGGGCCCTAACTCAAGGGATATTCTTCAACCTTCACCAACATTTCTATTGTCTCTAAAACATTGAGTCTACATGATTGTGCCATGAGGTACAATATAGGAGTTCAAGTTGTGAAAGCCTTTATAATCTTAGAACTAACCTTCAAATCTTATTCCAAGTCATGAAATCCAAGCTCACAAGATCTTTCCACATGGAATGATATAGGAACCCTTCAAATCCTTCACTTTTACTTAGAAACATTTTACATTTCCTCTTACTTCACAATTTAACGCTTCACACAAAAGGAATAATTGTCTTTGGAGTACTTCAATTTGTATTAATTTGAAAGAACTTCAACATATAAACACATCATTTTACCACTATTCTAACGGACATGGGATAAATCTCCAAGAAAAAGTATTATGATGCATTTGTTACTATAACACATAACTCTAAGAAAAATAAGGTAGCAAAACCATGAGTGCATATTTGTAAATTATAATTTTAATTTTTTTATATAATATATTGATGGGTGGTCCCGATTGTGATTTGATATATAATTTTATGGTTATGATTAAAAAATCGTTTAAATAATAATAAGATTAAAAAAACATTTCCCATACCTTATAATTTGTATAGACCTACAAGTCGGTATTTGAAAGTGAATCCTTGTATGAAAACTATAACATGTTGATATTTGTTATATCCGATTCCAAGAATAGGAGAAAAGTATTGGACCATGTGGTGTATAGATTCATATAAGAACATGTCAATATGAAAATAATATTTCTCTAATTTATACCCAACTATTTATGGTCATTCTTGGTAGTTACGTAAGTAGTGCCAACATTTTAGTAGTGATTTCTGCCCGATTGTGTAATGGGAGGAAAATTTTCTGCGATTCCCCATAAATCATGCAAGGAGAGGGAAAATTTTAGTGGTGATCCTAACAATTATGTAACATGAGTGGAGAAATTAGTGGCGATTCCTTGAAATAATGTAATGGGGTTATTAAAAATAGGCGATTGTGACGAGGAATAAAATGGCTTCGGTAGTTGTAATATTTGAAAATGATCACAAAGAAATGTGTACAATAAGAGGAAAGGGGAAAGGGGAAAAATAAAGAATCATGGTTGTTAAATGCATGATGAATCGAACTTAATCATATTGTGTACAATATTAAAATGGGGCAACAAGGGTGAGAGAACACGCTTAGAAATATATTCAAAATTATTTTGGTGAATAGAAATATTTTTTTGCAAACATGGGGCTAGGTTAAGAACAATAAATTCCTAGGAAAATGGGCCACCATGATGAAAGGAAAAATCACCAAATTTTGAGGTGCCATTTTGAACTATTAACCAATTAGAAAACATTTTCCAGTGAAATTTTCTTTTCTCTTATCCCATCTCAATATTTATACATTTGAGGTCTTAAAAAAACTTTGAGATCATCACTTGAACCCTAGCTAATGTCGGGGAAAAAAATTACCCATATTAGTGCACATCTAAGTGTTTTCTATCGTACCCCAAGAGGGAGACAACATAAGATTAATGGATTCAAACATCCATTGTGGGATTCAATGATCTCTTATATTATTTGTTTCAAAATAAAATCCAATTGAAATCATTCCCAATGGCCTATTTAATTTTTAACAAAACAAATGACAACCAACTAGGTAGGTAGTTCATAACTTTTAAAATTTAATGATGACAACCAACATGTGTGATAAATTAGGTTGTAGTTATTCTACATTAATTGTGTGGGGGTGGAAAATATGTTGTGTTTTAGTGGTTTTTGTGTTTTACTAAAGGTTTTTTTTGCTTCCATATTGGATATGCAACATGAATTTATTATGGATACCCCCAAGTATTTATTAGGTAATTTTTAAACTTTTACATTTCCCTATGAATGTTTAGTTTTCATTACTCCCAATACTTGAGTGCCTTGAGGAAATTTTATTTTTTTAAAGCTTTTGGTCTTTTCATGATCTATCCATAAATAAAAGAATTGTATAATTGTGATTGTGATACTTAAACCAAAGTCGTATAAATTTTTGCAATGAGAAACATGGAACTATAGAAAAACCCCAAAACACATGGACAATCGAGCATGGAAACATGCCGGTAAAAAAATTTCATTCTTTATGAAAAAGATAAAAATTTAAAAAATACTTGAAAGTGGTAAGCGGTTAAAATGAAAACTAGGGTGGAAAGCGTGGCTAAAAGATCCGTTGAACTTAAAAGATAAAGGGTTTCTTGGGATCACTTTGTTGTATAGTGTTTTTTTTTTTTTTTTTTTGGTGGGGGAGTCGATTTGATTTGTGTTTGTTATTTGGTGCGGAGTCCTATGTTTTTGGTTTGGAATTTGTATTTTTCATTTTTATATGGAGTCTGTGAAGTCTCTGCATTGTATGGCCATGCACTTTGTGTTTGTGTGTGTGTTTTAAATCCTCTTTTGGGTTTTGATTTATGTTTTTGGTCTGTGTTTATTGTTTTGTTCTGTTGGAGTGAGCCAAACGGGGTAGGGAGTGAACTAGAGCGAGAGGAACAAGACATGATATCATGTTCTTCCTTGATTTGTTACGAGTTTCTAGTAAGTGTATTTCTTCTTGTAGAATGCATATATTTTATAAGCATTTTATATTTCTCCTCTAGGTCCCACTAAAACAACCTTCCTTGTATGGCTTTGATTTTTCCTTGATGGATCTTGAATAAATGCAAAGAATTTAGGATGCTGCGTGTGTTGTAGGGTTTAGCGTTATAGACATTTTAGGTGTAAATTTCTTAGTGATATCCATATTGTTTAGAGTTTAGTGATTTTTAAACCGAGAAATAGATTGTTTAGTTGTGACTTGCCAAGGTTTTATATCATAAATTGATTCTATGCATGGATTCTTTGTATTTAGTGAGATCTTTGTTCAAAAGGTTTTGTTCTCATTAATGCCTTGTTTGATCTCTCGAGATCCGGGGTTTATTTTGGTTAATGTCATGTATCGATGTTTCTCATGGCCTCATAGTTTTATTTTATAGTATTGAATGTTTTAGTGTTTAATGCAAATTTTTAGGCTTTATAATTTTTTTGGCTAGTATTTTCATTTGTAATATTAATTTTCCTTATGGTCATTTGTTTCATCTCATGAGCATATTTTAGTGTAGAATCCTATGTATGGGCTTCTCCATGGGAGAAGACAGGTTTGGTGAGTGATATTGTAGTTTAGGTCTCTTATTCATTCACGGTTTAGGGATGTTAATTTTTATGAGAGAGGGATCTTAGTTTTATATGTGAGGGATCTTAGTTTTTATGTAGGTCTCTTGTTGATTACAGTTTTAGGGATCTTAATTTTTTGTGAGAAAGGAAAATACTGTTTGGTTATGTAGTACTAGCCTTTATTTATTAGATATTAATCCTCTTGTTTTCTATTCTCTAACATACGTGTTACTAGGGTTTACATATGTAGATATTAATCCTTTGTTTTATGTTTTTGTAAGAGTATTTGATCATGTTTTTTTCCATGAAATTATAACCTCAAGGATTGTTTATTGATTGACATTTTCTAGAGAAAGCGAGACTTGAGCGAGAAGCAAAAAGACACTCACATAAAAGCTGAAGTTGATCTGTGTTGTTGAAGCAAAATGAGTGTTGGAGATTGATTCAGAAGTTGCAGGTTTGGCTTTATAGTAGGTAGATTTTAAGTTCTCTTTATCATACTTTTTCACTACGTGTTCATTATGTTTGGATTTACTGTAGGTGGATTTAAGTTTTGTTTATACTACTAGATTTGTCTTTCAATTTGAGATTTAAAAGAAATCTGTAGAACTGTCGAAATTTATTATGCCTTCTCATGAATTTGAAAGATGCGGAGGCACACAAAACTTCTCAACAAGGTTATTTTCCTATCCACTATATGGAGGGAATCCCTTGGAGTAGTGGGGTTATTAATGAAAATGGATGAAATGGTACTGTGGAAATGGTGAGGAAGGGGAGATAGATTAAGCTATAGTTTAGTGAGTTGTATATTATTTTATTGCTTAATTTTTGTGAGAATTGATTCCATTTGGACCTCTAAATGCTTTGTAGTTTCAAAGAGGTGAAACTCTTGATGGGGACATTTTTCCTTTTTAAGTACCTATGTATTTCTTGTGGGCTATTCCCATACAAAGTGAGTTACTACTTATTTTCCCCGCAATGCTTTTTAAAGCGTGATTTTTCTTAAAGGTATTTTTATTTTTGATATGATCGGCTCTAAATATTTGCCAAGATCGATCTGATGGAAAATATGGCATTTGATTTATTGTTGCACATCTATTTTAATATTAATTTGTTGTATGTTGTTTAGTGTAAATGAGATTTTTGGGAAGGAGAAGTCTACCGAGAGTAAGAGTTGCTACAACAACATTTAACTTAAATGAAAATATTTTCTTGTGTTTGGGTAAACTTTGCTACGAGTATTTTTAATAAATAAAATATTTCTTTTGGAGAGGGCCGAAAAGGCCCTCAAGTACCCTCAAGGATGGCCATGGACATCCTTGAGGGGGTGTCATGTACTTTTTTTTTAATTTAAATATTTCTTTTAAAATTTTAATATGTTTTTTTAAAAGCACTTTTAATCTTATTATGCTGTGATAAGAATAATAAAATTTGTAATAACATTAATAAATAATTACTCACTCAACAATAATAAAATAATAAAATTTAAGAAACTCACCTAACAATAATAAAAGTAAAGGTGGTTATTTTTTGGTTAATTGTCTTAATAGTTCAATTTATTGTAATGATGAAGTTGTTTTTTTATAAAAGATCTTATCAAAAAGATTTAAAAATGTGTAGAAAACAATAATTAAAATTTGTTTAAATTATAAATTATAGCTTAAAATAATCTCTATATTTATTGTTTAAATAAAAGATTAAAAGTATATATTGTGTATTGTGTAGATAGTTTTAAATTTCATTTTTCTTTCATTTATTTATTTTGGTTCATGATCAATTTATTATCATTAATGTTAGTGGGAAGAAGATTAATTATATAGTTTTTAATAAACATAAAATGATTTTAAAGTTTGTTTCCCTAACCATCCTTTAAAAAAAAAAAAAAAGTGGTGATTTATTTTAAGAATAAATGTTCCATCAATTTGTTTGATTAAATTATGCACTTGTTTTTAACTTGAAATATTAGAGGAACATGATTACATATAATTTTAATTTGTTTTATTAAATTTTATGCTTCTCTTTTAATGAGGACATTAGAATAAATAATTTCACCAATTTGTTTGATTAAATTATATGTTCTTTTTATGTTTTTATGAAAGAAGATGATTAAGAAGACAATAAATGATAAAAATTATTTTATGTTTTGTTAATTAAATTTGTTTGTTTTTAATTGAAATATTGGTTAAGAGGAAGAATAATTATATAATTTTATTGTTTTTTATTTACACTTCACATTTAAAAAAATTAATTTTTAATGAGGAAGAATAATTTACATTTAATTTCAATTGGTTGTGCATTTTTAAAAAAACTCATGTGTTTTTTTGATTTATAATAAGGAGGAATGGAGGATGAGAAGGGGAAGATGATCTAAGAAGATATTTTAAAATTGATAAAAAAAAAAAAATTATTTTATGTTTATGTTATATTAAATTTGTTTGGTTAATGTGTTTGTTTTGATTGAGAAGTAATAAGGAGGAATGGAGGATGAGAGGGGGAAGGAGGTCTTTTTTAGTAAAAATATTTTAAAATTGATAAAAATATTTTATGTTTGTGTTATATTAAATTTGTTTGGTTAATGTGCTTGTTTTGATTGAGAAGTAATCGGGAGGAATGGAGGATGAGAAGAGGGGAAGGAGGAGTAATGTTTTTTTATGTTTGTTAAAATGTATGATATATGCATTTGTAATTGAGTATTCATTTTTTTCCCTTGTATATTTGATATTTATGTGTTTGTTTTGATTGAGAAGAAATATGGAGGAATGGAGGTTGAAAGAAGGGGAAGGTTGATGTTTTTTTGTTTTTGTCTTTTGATTGTATGTGTTTGTTTGAGTAATATGGGGGCATGTCTTTTGATTGAGCTTCCACCTTCACGTGGTTGGCCCTGTTAGTAGAGAATAAAATTCTCAAAGCTAAGAGAAGCTCATGTATCAAAAAATAATTCATCTTTATGTAGATATTAAATATTAATTTTAAAAACTTAATTATTTTGATGTTTCATTGGAGTGAAAATTGGTATTTAAAAAAATCTTGTATATTTAACATTACAAAAATTTAGTGGTGTATTATCATTGAAAGTATTTTTTTGTGGTGATATATTAGCAAAAAAATTCCAGTGGGTTTGTAGTATATCTTGCCAATATGTTAATAATAGACCCTTGTGGTGATATAGTAGCAAAAAGTTTGTTGTAGTGGGTTTGTAGTATCATGCCAATATGTTAATAATAGACCCTCTTCTTTGTGTTAATCCTACAATTTATACGTTTTCAAATAGATAGATATTATACATTTTGACAAAAAAATCAAGAGCTTTGTTAATTACTAAAGTGTTTCCACATTTTGCATATGTTTCTATTGTTATATTTGTAGGCATGGGGTGGGTGGTTGTTCACAATGGATGATCGGTTTGGCTATAAAACCAACCATTTCCATTGTCATATTGGATGAGTGCTAAAAGCAAACCAATTGTGAATACAAACATGTTGCATGATGTTGTGTTAATGTAATCTATTACATCATAATTTTACGTAATAGTAGATTATTAGTAATATTGTTAAAAATATGCAAAGGCTAATTCAATATGTTTTGTTCATATTTGGCAATATTTCACTTTTTTTTGTTCTATTGGATGATTGCTAAAAGTAAATCAATTGTGATTACAAACATGTTACAAGGTTATGTTAGTGTGATCTATTGAACAAGAATTTTTCATCATAAACCTATCATAAAACTTTGCAAATCTTTGATGAATTGTGAGATCCATAGTAGATTATTAGTAATAGTGTTAAAAAATATGGGCACAAGGGTGGGACACTGATGATGGGCTTTGAGTGCTCGCTTGACCACCCACCCAAGTTTTAATCCCCAAGCCCTAGGGGACCGGTGACCCTTGCATTTACACGGCCTGATTGGGAGGACTTGCCTTGCATTAGTGTGCTATGAAGTGTGCAAGGTGGTTGGGTCATTAACTCTTATAGTATCTATAAAAATATATATATTGATAAAAATACGCAAATGCTAATTCAACAAGTTTTGTGTATATTTGGTAATAATTCACTTGCTTTTTTTTTTTGCATTCACGTCTTCCAAGGAACTGCCAGAAACCAATTGTGATTACAAACATGTTAATGTAATCTATTGAACATTAATTTTATGTCATAAACCTATAGTATTTAAAATATGGAAATGCTGATTTGTGCATATTTGGTAATAATTCACTTGTTTTTTTTTGCATTCATGTCTTCCAAGGAAGCTACATAAACCAATTGTGATTACAAACATGTTGCATGGTTGTGTTAATGTAATATATTGAACAAGAATTTTACGTCATAAACCCATCATAAATCTTTGCAAATCTTTGCTTGATTATGAGATTGATAGTAGATTATTAGTAATATTATTAAAAATGTTCAAAGGCTAATTCAATAAGTTTTGTGCATATTTGGTAATAATTCACTTGTTTTTTTGCATTCATGTCTTCCAAGGAAGCTATACAAATCAATTGTTATTACAAACATATTAATGTAATCTATTGAACAAGAATTTTATGTCATAAACCCATCATAAAACTTACTACAAATCGTTGATGAATTGTGAGATCCATAGTAGATTATTAGTAATATTATTAAAAATATGCAAAGGCTAATTCAACAAGCTTTGTGCACATTTGGTAATAGTTAACTTGTTTTTTTATATTCATGTCTTTTGTGATTACAAACATGTTGCACGGTTGTGTTAATGTTATCTATTGATCAAGAATTTTACATCTAACCCTTTCATAAAACTTTGTAAACATGTTGCATGGTTGTGTAACTGTAATTTATTGAACAAGAATTTTATGTCATAAACCCATCATAAAACTTTGCAAATCGTTGTTGAATTGTGAGATCCATAGTAGATTACTAGTAATATGGTTAAAAATATGCAAAGGCTAATTCAATAAGTTTTGTGAATATTTGGTTAATAATTTATTTTTTTGCATTCATGTCTTCTAAGAATGTTGTGGAAACCAATTGTGATTACAAACATGTTAATGTAATCTATTGAACATGAATTTTACGTCATAAAACTTAATATTAAATAGTAGATTATCTTTGATGAATTGTGATATCCATAGTAGTTTATTAGTAATATTATTAAAAATATGCAAATGCTAATTCAACAAGCTTTGTGCACATTTGGTAATAATTAACTTGTTTTTTTGCATTCATGTCTTCCAAGGACGTTGAACAAAACCAATTTTGATTACAAACATGTTGCACAATTGTGTTAATGTAATCTATTGAATAATAATTTTACATCATAAACCCTTCATCAAACTTTGCAAATCTTTGATGAATTGTGAGATCCATACTAGATTATTAGTAATATTGTTAAAAATATTTTGTGCACATTTGGTAATAATTCACTTGTTTTTTTGCATTCATTTTTTCGAGGAAGTTGCACAAACCAATTGTGATCTTATAAACATGTTGTGGTTATGTTAATGTAATCTATTGAACAAGAATTTTACGTCATAAAACTTACTACAAATCTTTTCTAAATTGTGAGATTCATGATAGATTATTAGTAATATTGTTAAAAATATGCAAAGGTTAATCCAATAAGTTTTGTGCACATTTGGCAATAATTCACTTTTTCTTTTGCATTCATGTCTTCCAAGGAAGCTGTGCAAACTAATTGTGATTACAAACATGTTGTACAATTGTATTAGTGTAATCTATTGAAAAGAAATTTACATCATAAATCCATCATAAAACTTTGCAAATCTTTAATGAATTGTGAGATTCATAATAGATTATTAATGATATTGTTAAAAATATGCAAAGGCTAATTCAACAAATTTTGTGTACATTTGGTAATAATTCACTTTTTTTGTGTCTTTTAAAGAAGCTGTCCAGTTACCAAAGAACAAAAGCGCTCAAGTGTGAGCAAAAATTGTAGTTAAAAGTAGTGTTTATAGAGTAATAACGCTTGAAAGCAATCATGTTAGGCGTATATGGATATGTAGTGTAAATTGTCAAGGAAATTGGAAAATTAGTTTATCTTTTAAGGAAGCTGCCCCATTACCAAACAAGGAAAGCACTCAAGTCTGAGCAAAACTTGTAGTTGAAACTATGTTTAGAGGTATCATGTTAGGCATATGCATATATCTAATGTAAACCAGAAAATTGGAAAATCAATTTAATCCCTATATCAAGTATCTAATAGTAAAATTATAAGAAAAAAAGGATTGAAAAAGTAATTAGGTGTGGGAAAAGATTGAATGAAGAAAACATTCTGTAATGAAATGCTCTTCCTCTAACAATGAAATATTAGAAGTTACAATAATCTTGACAATCTGATAAAAACCCACTCTCTGACCCAGACAATAAGATATTAAAATGTTGTGTTAAGGCTAAAATTTACATAGAGAATTCAAATAGTAACTCCATGGTTATTCGTGGTCAAAGAAAGCAGCCATGTGATGAACAGTATGTTTCCCAAAACAGTGTTTGAGTTTAACAAGCTACAAAATGCACTAAATTGTATCATTTCAGAGTCGCATATTGTCAAGGATTTGAAGTCGCATTAAAATTAGATGTAGGTTGATAGGAGACAATACTAGTAGCTTCAATTTTACTGTAAAAACCATTTCAAAGCAGATCCAAACTAGACAGAGCCAGCTTTTGCTAACTGTGCATTTAGGCATAGAGTAAAAAAGAGGGAAGATTCAGAAGCAAACACATCCTGATAGGGAAAACATCTCAAACACTCTAGGATTTGGGACACTTGAGACTATCGAGGTAGGCAATGAGTGAGAGATGAAAATCATTACATTTTTAATGTTTAAAATGCTTTTTGTATGCAACATCTTTCTTTTATAATAGGCATAATCTACAGTATAAATATATTTGTATAATTCATAAACATCATTTAGATTAAGGAATTCCTGAAATTCATTCAGAGGACAGAAAATTGAGAAACATTACCATCTAAATAAGTGTAACAAGATCAACAATTCAGTTTAGAAGCACATAAAAGTAGCTGCCAAAGACATCATTATGACAGAGTATAGCTTGAATCCAATGAGAAAATTAACTACAAAATAGGCCTAAATAATTTAGATTGCTATATGAAGTTAGATTGATATGCTTTAATGGATTTCCATTCCCTGTTTGGCAAAGCTTCCATTTTGGCACAAGTAATGAGGATGCTGGCAAAGGTTGTGGGGTTTGGCTTTAGACTTGCCAACTACATTTGCTTAAAATTCTACACAGCCCTTTCAATAAGTTCATTTTTGGTATTTCATACAATCTTCACATTCTTAAATACTACATCTGGTTTAGGCATTCGTTTGATAAGCTTTAAAGAGCATCATTTTGTGCATGACAGCATTCCACGAGACTTATTTTTAAAAGATATTTTGTCAAACAGTTCATGTGCCTTGTGTATGCTTCCACATTTTGAATACATGTCTGCTAGGACATTAAAAACAGTCTGCATAATCTAAAGGAATCACACATTCTTTGACATCTAAAATCCCGAGAATAAATAACATAAACACGCTTATATATATGTGGAGATGATAATTTCAAAAACAAAGATTAGTTGAAAGAAATTTTATTGAATATACTAACAATGCTACACTAAAAGCTCTAGAAAGGTCATAATCATAAATAAATTTACTATTTTATTGAGGTTTTGTGTGTTCTAATCATAGTTTTTGGGAAATGCCTAGAAAGAAAATTATTTTGTAAGAAAAAACTACAAACTTCCCCTTGACTAGAAGTAGCATTGTTGTATGAAGTAATGATAATTTTCTGGGTATATGGGCTTTTTAAGAATACAACAAAAATAGGTTGAAAGGTTTATAGCATGAGTAGAGACAAACATATTCCTTGCCTGCTTGCGACTTCCTTTTCAAATTAATTATCCCTCCTTCCTATGTTATGGGTTGTGGAGCTCTCCATCCTAAACAAAACTCCCCAAATTAACTGTGAAATAAAACCCAAAATTCACATGGCATCGTCTGATTGAAGGAAAGTAGACTATTAGCTAACTTACATGATCTTTGCTCCAGCTCCCAAGAAGAGTCCTGAAAAACATTTTTGACAATAGATGGAAAATTGCACATCACAAGTAAGTTGTTCAACTGCGCGGCTTTGCTTACCCTCCTGACAAAAAAACAACGTCATTGAAATCTAATGCATGCATCAGAACATTCAACTTCTCATTCTTTTCGGAGTCACTAACCTTGATGTAGTGATACTAGACAAGTAATTAATTAATAGAAATAAATCTTGACATGATAAATTAATGAGAAATAAAGAGGAGACAAATGTCAAATTAAGCAATGTATAAATAAATTGGGAACCTTAGTTTTACAATGCATTACCTTGGTAAATTGAATCTTTGTGGAGATGTTATGGTGTTATTTTTGGGTATTCAGTGGCTTCATTCCTTAGGAGAATTCACCCAAAACTACCAAAGTATGGAGATCAAATTCATGGTGGGAGACAAGAAGGTCATCTTGCATGGAATAAAAGGAGGGACACCGCAGATGGTAACAACAAAGAGCATGGAGAGAACTTTCAAGAAAGGGAAGGTTACATGGGAAGCACATTGTTTGGTAAGAGCTGATTGTTCTTCCTCCTAGTCTACTTTTCATGTTGATATTCGGGTATCATGAAAGGAAGCTTTCCATTTATGACAAAGAGATGCTTGCAATCATGAATTCCTTGACTAAATTCAGACAATACTTGATTTGTGGGAGGTTTATAGTCAAAACTGATCATAATAGTTTGAAGTTTTCCTTCATCAGAAAGAATTTAATGATTGGCAACAAAGATGGGTGAGTAGACTTCAAGCATTTGATTTCAATATTGAATATGTTAAAGGAAAGAAAAATGTGATGGTAGATGCCTTATCCAGAAAGCCACCATCCCCTTCAGAAGATGAAGACATCCGAGAAGATTGGAACACAAGCAAATATGGAGAGTTTACGACTTTGGAGGGTAAGCAATCTTGGGGACTCGCAATGTCCCTTTTCCCAACGTAGAAGACCAAGTTTGGATTTTCTAGCCATTCCTTCTTCGTGGTTAGAAAAAGAGAAATCAAGGAGAAGAGCAACATTTAATATTTAATAATTTTTTAATATGTTTTAGCGTAATGGGCTCAATTATATGGGTCTGCCTTGTATTAAGGCGAAATAAATAAATATAGAAGTCGGCCAAGGCATAAAAGCAGACATAATGAATGGACATGTCTTTTCATGTTTTGGCGCCATAGTTATAAGATTATTATAAATAGGGGTGAAGGGCTTCATTTGTACTCATGGACTTGACTTGTGAATTTCAGATTTTGAGAGAGAACTCTCATATTCTTCCAATTGGGACGAAAACCCCACTTGAGGTCCATTGGAAGGACGAAAACCTTTCCAATTGACTTTAAACATTCATATTTGCAGATTATTATTGAATTAAAGATCCTTTGGTGTCAATTCTGATTTATTCTGCCAATTCGACTTGCATTTGATTGAATTCTAAATTGTTACAAGTAAATAACATCAAATAAATTGGTTAAATCAAGTCACCCTACATTTTAGAGACTAAATCTGCATTTACACGCATTTCAAAGCATTAATTAGTGCAAATTGAACCATTTATTGGCTGCTGCGATTTCCAGATTGCACAATTAACTTCCAGCAGTTTGATTTGGCCATAATTCAATTCAAAATTAATTAATAATTGTTGATAAGGGTTTGTGGATGCTTGTTGATGATTTTTGGCTCTTATTTCGATAAATTCCTTCCGCTGTAATAAATTTCCAGTCTGCTGCAATTAAAAATCAGAATTCTGGAAATATTGTTTAAAACCCTCAGAAGGGTTATTGCACGAACTCTTTTGTGGTGAAAACACAAAACACACACACCTAGACTTTTTTATTGATTTGTTTTTTTCTCTCTTTTCAACAAACAACATTCACTAATAAAGATATCACTAAATTGGAGATAGCAGCGGTAGAGATTGATGCATTAGAGGAAGACAAACATTTTTTAGGAAACATTCAATCCTCGTGTTGATATTGACTAACCTTCTAGTTCGAAGCCTGCAAATCTAAATTACACTAGGAAGTGGAAGAGGAGGATGCAAATTGTATCTGGCTGTTTTTTTGACATATGTAAATAGTTTTACTGTATAGTACTGTTATACAATTATTATTACGTCGAAGGCGTTCTTGTAGTGAGCTTAGACCTCTTTGTTCTGACAATAGTAAGAAATCGGACGGTGCAGAGTTGTTTGTCAGAGATACGTTGAAATCCAACGGTCTCCAAACACAAGCTCCTCAAATTGCGGCCGTGGTGGAATCCAATGGTGATCGAGGCATCACCATTCTTCAGAGATGGCATGTTTTTGCAATCGTGGGCATGATAATTGCGGCCGTGGTGGAACCCTAACGTCTTAAAATCGCATGGAAGCCCACGGTCTCATGGACGAACCGCAAGCTGTGGTTCCGATGAGTGCGTTCTGGCTTGCTTTGCCGAATGTGGTGTTGGGGATATCAGGGCTTTTGCTCTGGTGGGGGTGGTGGAGTATTTCTAAGGGGAAGTGCCTGATACCGCGACTCGTCCGCGAGGACTTATGTTGCCTGCAGTTTGACGGCGGTGGGTCTTATTGGCCAATTTTGTTTTCTGAGCAGCCTCTATTTATTGACATTGTACAACAGGGTTAATCAATTGCTATGGGCCACAGGTGGCTGGTGGATAATCTCAACAGAAGCCGGCTGGATAATTTCTACTGGTTCACTTGTTGTTTTGAATGCTGTGAATCTTCTGGTTTTTATATTCGTTGCACGCAGATATAAGTATAAAAGGACCCAAGATGAAGGCATGGGCATGGAATTAGTTCAGAAAGCCCTGCTGCGCCTGGAATTTACGAATAATATAATCCATTGGCCATTAGGAAAAGTGGATGTATGAATCAGCTCTGCTATTTCCATTTTCCTTATTAATTCTTGGTATTTGGCTCGATACAATTGCACTTTGCCTTCGTAACTCGCAAGGATCTGTGGGACCACGATAAAAGAAAAGAAATTTATCAATCCAGCAAATAAAATTCGACGAGTTCAAAGAATATAATATATTAGTCCTTGCCTAGTAGGTACTATTGTAAGCAATAAGGCACAACTTTTAATTATTTATAATGATATGAAAGTTAATGAACAATCGAAATTAAAAAATTTATCTAGGACTGGAATTAATTCAGTTTTTTTCTAATTACGCGAAGGCATTCTTGTAGTGAGCTTAGACCTCTTTGTTACGACAATAGTTCTTCATTAATTTTCTATTGCTTTGTATTACTTTGTGTTTTTGGCCACCATCCATCATAAGAAATCAGACGGTGCAGAGTTGCTTTTTGTGGAAATCGTTGAAATCCAACGGTCTCCAAACACAAGCTCCTCAAATTTGACAAGAGGGTGTATTTTGACATTCATGTATTGCGTGGATGCGACTCCGATTTTATAGATACTGAAACCCTAATCTATCTAATTTACATTCGATTTTCCACGATCTGGAAGTCTTTTTAGGGCGGAATCGATCGCATGATTTTTTTCTGTGTGGGTATGGTTTGGGAGGGTTTTTTGCTCGTTCAGTCCGACAGCATGGTGAAAGGCGAAGAGAACCTGATGAAAGAAGAATCAAGATTGACATGTTTTGGGTCTTAACAATTTTGCATGTAAGCATCTGAGGCTCTCATTTATTAAAAGTTGATACATTCAATTCCTATGGATGGAATTGTGGATATCCAAGTGTTAAAGCATTTCTAGGGGACAAATGAAAGCACCTTGAAGATTCACTTCTCGGTCACAGGTTTTGGCAATAAAGGAACCCGGGAACCCAGGAAGTTGTGAGTTTCTTGAAAATTTGTAGGGCTTTGTTCGTATTTTCACGGCTATCTCACCAAGCGTCCCTATCTTCATCTTCTTGTTCAGAAGAAAGGTTTGTATGTAATTCTTCTGGAAAATCAGGCTGCAAAAAGTCAATTTATAAACATCTAAAATCCTGTAAAAGTTTATCTGCTCATCATACTAATGAAGCCAGGTCTCGAGCTAAATCTTTGCATCCATGGTTTAAACACATTATAGAGAGAAGACGATCACAAAATGTAAACAATGGACAACACGAGCAGTATTACTTAGATGAGCAGGACTAGTCATCATTCTGTATGAATGTCAAATCATCAAATAACATTCTAGAATGGGGAGTCCTAAAAGATAGAAACTACAGCTCGTCAGGAGGACACTATTTCATTATATCTTCTTCTATTAGGAGGGTAAAACTCATGATTATGATCAGGAACTAATACCCCATTTACAATGGAGCAGCTCCGTCCCTCACTCAGAATCCAATTATGCATATCATAATATTCATGCAGAAATGTCTTCTAAGTGAGGCCAGTGCTGGTAGCTTGAGAAGTTTTTCCATCATAGAATTGAAAGAATTAGAGGCCCTTGAATCAGAGGAGGCTTTCTTCCCTCCAAGAAGACATCGAGAATACTTGCACAAAAGGTCATTTTTTCCTGAAAAGCTTAAAGATTTGCTGCTGCACAATATGAAAAAAACAGTGGAAGCTAAAAGTCATTTAGGAGTAGATAATATTGATTTACTCAATAGCTTCTTGAGAAGACAAAAGTTGAAGCTTAGCAGTGTACCTGCAGTGGACTGTTCAGAGCGTGTCAAAATTATTCTTTCAGTGCCTGACCTATGTAAGTAATAAACATAATATTGTTTTACGATTTCTAACTAGGTTCTTGGTTATGTGTATTTGTTTTTCCAGTCACTCTCATTTTGTACTTTTTGTGTGCACTGCAGCTGTAAGCTCTATGGTGGCAGTAATTTGCTATGCGTGGTTATTGGAGCACACATCAACCCAAGATGGATGGAACCCAGTGCCTGTCATTAATACCACTCGGCAAATGATGTGGGAGCATAGGGCCAGCATGGCTCTTCCACCACTGTGGTCTCGATGCTCGAGCTCTCTTCTTTTGTGATGAAGTAAACCTCTTTTCTTACATAGAGTACTGTTCAGGTTTGCTACAAGGTAAAGCTTGAGCTACAGTAGGATGTCTTGCTTGTCTTGTTGTCAAAAGAGATAGATAGATAGGTAAATAGAGATTATGGTTGCTAACCATGGCCAATCCTTTTTTGAAGTTTAAAGTCAGATACTATAAGTATGCGATGTAGTATATTGCAATTCCCTATACACACGTACTTAATGCAAAACAGAGAATATGTGGCAGAGGATAATCATGGCAAGTGCAACCAAAAGAGAGCCGTGTCTAACTAAATAGTCAATACAAAATGTAAATATTGTTTCTTCATTGCCGATGTCCTCAAGTGCAGGATTGTTAGTTTTTATAGTTTCTGCAAAGCTCAACCACTTTATACTAACACATATTCATACTCTAAGTCTGACTTATCGTAGAAGCTATGAAGTAAATCATGGGATATTATCATATTTGTGCACACCAATACGTTATGAAAGATTGAGCATATATGGTACTTTTATTTGAGTTCATTTATCCACTTGAAACCTTTCAAGTTCAGCTCTTTACCATTTTAATCCACATTTATTTTTGATGACAAAGTTAATTTCACCTCGTAATGTGGGGAATGAGTTCATCTTAAATCTTCCTTTCCAAGGTGAATTAATCTCTTTCAAGGCATAAGTATAGTTTAATCTTCCTTGGTGTGGACCATGGACCATTGTTGGAATGGATTTTATGAATCTTGATGTTGATGTCCCTGGATTTGTTGATGTTTTGTTCTTGTATTTTTTGCTCTGGTGTTAGGGTGTTGTTCATTCATTTTCCTCCTCTGCGGGTGATTTTAAGCGCAATACATGTTGTGAATCTATGTTGATTGTGTATCTATGATATTTTTGTATGCAAGCACTTGCTATTTATGTATTATTCTAATACAATTTTTTAGTGTTATAATTGAGTGTGCTAGGGTTGAAACGATGCACATTTTAGACTCTTAAAAATATCCCAGTGTAGAATGTCTAGATGCTTCTCCATTTGGCAATTTATCTTTTTTATGATAGTTATAGCAAACAGTTTGCACAGAAAACCATGAAATTAAGATTCTTTTTTTGGCTTAATGGGCAATATGACAATATGGTATGGTTTGACTTCAAAGCTCCATGTCGATGAGATGCATCTCTTTAAATTCAAAATTTAAAATGTTTGAGGAAAGATGCGAGATTACTATAAAGAAAACCATATTTGAAAATGAGAATAATTTTTGTTCTATTGGACATTATGCGAATATTGGGAGTTTATAACCTAAAGAGGGTTAAGAAATTAGTTGTCGGCCTAACTTAGTTTTGGTTTTTGTAATGTAGTCCCCAATTCCGTGTTCAAGTTTAGTTTAATTACTTGTTCTTGGTAATCCTTATCCCTGCTACTGTTAGGGACCTTACCAGTTATTACATTCTTGGCTTTTAGATTGTTTCAGATGGTATGGCTGATCCTAAAGGTTCCTAAAGGACTGCAAGAGTAACATGGCAGCAAGAGGACTATATATGTATTTCGACAAAATGTTTCATATTCCATTTTTTTCACCCTTTTACTTCTTCACCCTCTCACTTCTCTGTTGTCTAACTCCTTCACCATTCTTCCTCTCCTATTGTTTTTCTCTCTTGAATTTGACTCCTTCAAAAGATTCCCTTCGGCGTTTCCATCGTACATTTCACATACGATTGCTAGTTTATAATTTTCTTCTATACAATGCATTGTTTGACGTTGAAATTTTAAATTTTGATCATTTGAGGGTCATATGGCATATAATCTTTAAATTATGACAAATTGATTATCAAAATAGACTTATGTGTTTTCTAAATACATTATATTTTTGCCATGATGTATCATGTTTTCTCGGTGATTCCGTCTCAAGTCTCGATCCTTCAATCAAAATTTTGGATTGTCGAGTCCGATTTTAAAATTCCATAAACGAACAGAGCATGTAGAGTGTATTTGGTTGTTTTTGACATATGTAGACAATTTTACCATATAAGATTGCTATACAATTATTATTTATAATTTTGTTATAATACAATGCATTGTTTGACTTTGAAACTTTCAAATTTCAAATTTTGATCATTTGAGGGTCATATGACATGTAATCTTTGAATTATGACAAATTGATGATCAGAATAGACTTACGTGTTCTCTAAATGCTTTAGTTTCTATGTTTCATAGTTATGTTTTTTTCCACGATGTATCGTGTTTTTGATGATTCCATACCGAGTCTCGATTCTTCAATCAAAACTTTGAGTAGGCGAGTCGATTTTTAAAATTTCATAAACGAACCTTAGCTTTCGTAAGTTGAAACGCTCCTCCATCTCCCCTCCTATTTCTAGGTAAGAGGAAAGTACCTAAAGGTCGTAAAGTTCCATCGCATAAGCGATCTTAAATTTTACATTCAGTATGTCAAGAGAAGCCCTACATCGGGAAGGAGGTTGATTACCTAAAAACTCTAAAGGTAGAGCATAGAAAATACATTACCTTTCAATAGTCATAACCTTCTTCCACCTCCTACGCTACCCATAGCCATCCACACATTCCACATCGGTCATCACACACGGCCTTGGGAGGTCGATTGCGATTGAAGGTTACGTGTCGATTTTCATTTGTACAAATTGGTGAACTCGACATGAAGAGATAATTTATTTTCATTTCATTTCTTTCATCCATCTTCTTCCTCTCCCATTATTTTGTGGGTATTCATATACTCCCAAATATGTCGAGACAAGAATACCACCGACCCATTTTGGGTCTTAAGGCGTATTACTACCAAATGGGTAGGCAACAGTCGCCCTCACTATGCTCTGGGTGGGCGGAAAACTACTCAACTAATCTCCTGTGTCTCAAAATCCTCCTCCTCAAGGGACCAACAATGGATCCTCGGTCAGGATTGAGGAGATTGATCAACTTACGCATACGCCATAACCTGAACTCTTAAATTCTAACAATATGACATTCACCGAAGAATCGAGATCCTCTTCTCGGGATTTTTTCAAACTACAAATCAATATGCAATCTGATTCGCTCCCATTCTTGGATGAGGAATGCCTAACACGTTATGCCCGAAGTGAAAAATGCTTCAAATATATGGACCAAACTCTAGATAGGATGCAAGGATATGTTGATGTCTTACTTCAAAATAACACCTCTACCCCTCCCACAATAGAAAATGTTCCTAATGAGGGGTGGCCAAACAAAAATAGTTCATAGCAAGATATCATATTCTTTTGCAACCTAACAAGGTTAAACAATGCGTGCTAAAACATAACATCATACCATCATCAGGAAATGTCATCTTGACATTGGTGGATAGGGTTAGAGAATTGGAACTTTCCTAGGCTACTCATGTATCATCTTATGTTGGGAAAGGAAGGATTCTCCATCATCTACAAAAATTTGGCCAAATACATACTGCGCCAAATCATCCTCCAGTTTACACAGGTGTTCCAAGGTCCGAAGATCTCCTCATAGGGTCAGACACCTTGGGTATGCCCCCTCATACCTCATACAGATACCTTCAATAGGCACCATCTAGAAGTGTGTTCTCAAATGCCATCCCAACTTACAATGAAACGTTCCCTGGTTCCGTGCCTCCCACTCCATACCAGAGTAATGCTCTCCTGCATCTACACATGCATTCCAAATCACCACATGAGGACATGTTATCTTTTCCTAGCTCATATGCTTAGCCACATGAGATGCCTTACGCCTCTTCAAACGTTTACATTACGCCATATCAGCCACCTATGCTTACTCCACCTCCCCACCAGGGGTCGTCTATGGTAGATTCCTATGCTTTTATATCTTAAGGAGCCCTCGACTTCACCATACAGTGTTATACTCCCATGAATTCTACCAAATCTTCCTAAATTTAAAGGGGAGGGAGATCGAAATGCACATATCAATGCTTATGCAACCACCATTTGAGAACTTCTCCCATGGGATGCAGTTGTAACAAAGATCTTCCCTAAGACTCTTTAAGTAATCGCTCTCGATTCTTAATTTATAGGATACTTGAAGCCTTAATACATTCCTTTAAACAACTCATGTTTGAATTCATCAAATATTTCGACATGAACAAGTTACTAAGAATAGGAATCAGGGAATTCTTACATATAAAAAAAGAGCACAATGAATCATTGCACATCTAGAGATGGCAACAAGTCCTCTAATCTTCAACAAGCACTCCCAACATGGATCAAATGGAGCTTTACGATCTATTCCTTCACTCTCTTAACTGGGAAATGAAGGAAGAAGTCCAGAAGTTCCCCTAAGGAGTTATGAAGAGGTGTTGGAAGGTGCTCTCCACATTAATCAAGTGGAAATAGAAAGTGGTCGAAAGACCTACAATTCAAATGGGAGATTGATCACTCCCAATCAAGGTAATTCAAGTTACCCCAATAACGTAAACAACAATAAAGGACCTAAGGTCCTCAACAAAAACTACGGTGTTACAGACCAAGCAAAGAAACCAAATGTTGTTAACACCTCAAGCATAAATAATGTCAACAACAACATGAATAGTAACAACTTTTCTCTTGTGATCAATGTGGTGGATTTCAATTGTCCTCCACCCTAACAACAATAAGTTCAGGCTCAAGGCCTAACCAGTACCCAAACAGGTACCAAAACCAATATCAAAATAAAGGGCAACGACCTCCGAACTTCAATTACAATAACCAACAGTTGAATAACAGTCGAAACTTTGGACCACAACAAAACAAAAACCAAGACCTTGGGATTATGATCTTGACTTGTATTGCGGATTCCATAGGGTCTGAGGGCATGATGTTAGAACATGTCGTGATTATAATAAATTCATTTAGCGTCTACCAGAAGACCAAAGATAACTCTTTATTGAGATGTTTTTTGTGAATCCTATGGCACCAACTCAGAATGCTAGCATGGGGTCTGTATCCCCTCAAAACACATTGTTCAAGATATTTAACGATCCCCTTCCAATGCTTCCTAACAATGGTAAGTTGGACCCAATGGAACAAACAAGGGTAACCCGGTGGGAAACAATGATCATGAAGCTTCGACTTTGTCAAACCCATTGGTGGCACCTCCGTTGGATGGTCACCAACAAACTAAGATTGTGGGTCTAGTAGAGCTAGAAACCAAACCCCAAATAAATGCCACTACGAGAACTCAAGACTACTCTTCACATCCCATCCCTATTTACCCATCTATGTTGGATGATGTTCCAACACTTCCAAAGCTGGTGGGGGCTTACGAATTGATCACTGATTTAACAAAGACCTTTTCTCACATCTCCTTCTTGGATTTATTGAAGAACTCCCCTGCTCATAGAGCTGCTTTATTAGAAGCATTGGGTCTTGGACATTTGATTAATGTCACCCCTCCTCTAGAAGCACAAATAAATCACATAGACTTTGATGTACATCCTCTTGGGCAGCCCAAAAGAGATGTCGGGTTTATATTTGACATCAGCAAAATGCCAAAAATGTTGAGTTGACACGTAGAGGTGATCTAGATCACGTATCGCAAGTTTGGATCTACAACAATTATGTAAAGTGTGCAATGATCAATGACGGGCGATGAGTCAACATTGTCCCTTCTCATTTCTCCAGAAGTTAGGCTACAGAGAAACCAATTGTTCTTCAACAAGAAACATGTTGAGAGGGTATGATAGCCTCAAGGCAACATCGATTGGAACCATAGTGCTACCAGTTACCCTAGGGCCCAAGATGGTTCTTACATAGTTTTATATTATAGACCGAGAAATCAACTATAATATGATTCTCGGTCGTCCTTGGATACATTGCATGAAGGTGATTCCTTCCACATTGTTTTAGGAAGTTAGATTCCTACATTTAGGGAAATTATTCGTTGCATAGGGTGACCAAAGCCCTTTGACATTCACCTAGATAATCTAAAGAAGAAACTTGGGGTGCATACTGAGTTCGAGCTCCTTGTAAACCAATTGAACAAACCTACGAGTTCGACACCAGAGACAAAACTAATTCCCACAATGGAATTGGAAACTACATGTTTAATCGAAGGGATTCTTGATCAAAGAAGAAACCATGATTGTTGAGACAATATCAATAGGAAATACGGTGAATATTGTCAAGTTGTTGGAGAATTATTTACCCATTCTCCTTCCATTCGATTCCATGGGCATAGGACATGCTCGAGACTCGGCTCTCTTCCGACCAATGAGGTTTGCATGGTTGAAGTCTCAGAGGAAAGGGAAGAAGATACAAAAAGTGATCCAACATCAATCTTCCCAATCAATTTTGGACTCTTAATTTTTATGGGGAAAAATACCGCTTTGGCACTGGGGCAGTGTGATCCTCACTTCTCCTAAGGGGAAGGTCATGTCTTTTACCTTCAAGCTAAATTTTGAATGTACAAATAATGGTGCAAAATACGAGGCTCTCCTTCTTGGTCTCATAGTAGCCAAAAGGATGGGTGCTTGTAATATTAGAGTGTTGGGTGATTCGCAGCTAGTCGCTAATCAAGTTTAGAGGTATATGAGACTAGGGCGGAACACTTGCAACTCTATAAAGTTGTTGTACTCAACTTAAGTAAAGGTTTTGACTTAATTTCAATTGAAGCCATCCCACGTGAGCAAAAAATTCTCGCTTATTTGATAGCTACTTCTACTTCCTGATTTTGTCTGAGAAAAGAATTAGAAGATAATAACTTCATGGTTTCAATTCACATTGAACCCTTGGTTAGCAAAATGCTAAAAAATCCAATCTTAGCATACGTTGAGTCTCGAACGATCTTGTTACCCTATATTATGTGAAAATGATGAGGCTATCTTAGGATACCTTAACGCTTATACAAATTTACATCCCACGCATCATAAGAGAGGATTTTCTCTCATTCCTCACTCTTCCTCCTATTTCAAAGATCACACAATGGATCCTTCCTCCTCAGAAGGCCTTGAGATTTGTGAGATAGAAGAGGAAGGGGAGATAGAACTACCTCCGCCCCACCTGAGTTTGAAGAGGGTAATGCCTCTTTGATCGAGGGGACGATTGACATCAACATCGAGATGGAGGAAGACCCAAATATTTTGAAGTTAGGTTCTTCATTTGACTCCTAAAGAAGTGGAAATACACATGAAGATTCTTAAAGAACATTCAAAATCCTTCACGTTTAGTTACAAAGAGATGACATGAATTGCTCCTCATGTTGCAGTCCACAATCTTGTAACCAAATCGATGCCAAGCCCAAAAAAAAATCCAAACCTATGAAACCAAAGGTGGCGCTAATGGTTAAAGAGGAAGTTATGAAACTCCTACAGGTGGGGTTCATCAAACCTATCGATTACTCAATGTGGGTATCTAACATCATCCCTGTTCTTAAAAAGAATGGAAAAATCTGAATATACATTGACTTTCATGATATAAACAAAGAATGTCCCAAAGATGACTTCCCACTACCATCCATCGATGTTATTGTTGATGCAACAACTGGTTATGAGCTGTTGTCACTTATGGATGGTTTCTCCAGGTACAATCAAATTAAGATCTACGAGGAACATCAAACAAAGACAACCTTTATTACTACTTGGGAACCTATTTCTACGCAATCATGTAGTTCGGTATCAAGAATGCTCGTACCACTTACCAATAGGTAATGACTTATATATTCCATGATCTTATTCACAAGATTATGGAATTGCACCTTGACGACCTATTGGCTAAGGTTAGAAGCACTAAGATCACTCTGAGGTTCTTCGCATCATCTGTCTCGTCTCATTGAATATGACGTCACATTGAATCAAGAAAAATGATTATTTGGTGTGACATGAGGGAAGTTTCTATGTTATATCATCTCTTCACAAGGTATTAATATGGATCCAAAAAAATATGAGCGGTTATAGAAATGACCCCACCATCAGACAAGTTAGGCATTCTATCCTTCTCTCAAAAAGCTCTGTGATAATCCAAATGTTTATTCCTAATTTAACCTTTATTATTCATCCAATAAAATTTTTTTAAAGAAGGATTGCTACAAAATCTGGATGTACGAGTGCCATGAGGCATTTGAATCAGTCAAACGATTCCTTTTATCACCTCCCATGCTCATGCCTCCCAAGTCAAATCACCTCCTCTTTTTATATTCTTGGGAAACAGATGTCTCATTATCCTACATGCTAGCATAAGAAGATGATGACAAGTGTGAACACACAATTTAATTTATTAGTTATATGTTGTTGGACTACAAGATGTGATATACACATAGATATAAAAGGAATGCCTCTCGCTATAGTATTTACAATTAAATGGTTAAGACATTATATGTTTAACCAAGAAACATAGGTTATTGTTAAAACAAATTGTCTTTATCTAAGAAATTTGGACACTTCATAAACTTAATGGGAGAATTTGAGTTAACTTATATCAACCAGAAGTCTGTCAAAGGAAAAATCATTACTGATTGGTTGGCAGATAACCCATTAGAAAATGGATAGTTAGTAGACCTGAGTTTCCCAAACGAATGTATATATTACATAGAAATCAGACCTCCCATTGTTGCTTGTCCATGGTATTCAGATATTGTCAATTTTATTATGGACCACACATAACCTGAGGGAGAAAATTTGTAGCAGAGAAGATGGGTACACATCATAACCACCAAGTACATAGTTATACAACAATTGCTCGATTGCATATCTTTTGACGAAACACTGCTAAGGTGTGTTGATGAATAAGAATCTAAAAAGATCCTCTATGAAACCCACAACGGGGTCTATGGTGGTCACTTTGGAGGAAATGCAACTGCTAGAAAGATACACTTGAAGGGTTATTTCTAGCCCACCTTAGAACATGACGTAGTAGAGTATGTACCCAAGTGTCATAAGTGTCAGGAATCCTCTCACGAGATTCACATTCCTTCCCAAGATCTACAACCGATTGCAACACCCTAGCCCTTTTCCACATGGGGCTTAGATTTGATAGGGAAATTCTCTCCCTCATCGATGGATGGCCATAATTTCATAATAACGGCCACAAATTATTTCATGAAGTGGGTTGAGGCTATGCCTCTGACCACCGTTCCAGGGTCTATAATTACAAAGTTCATTTTGAACCAGATCATCTATAGATACGGGGTCCCACAGGTCATTATCTCCGATAATGACATGTCATTTAAAAACTAAGAGGTGCATGAGTTGTGTGAAAAATTCAAGATAAATCATCACACTGCCTCTCTATACTACCCTCGGGCCAATGGACAGGCTAAGGCAACTAATAATATGTCAAAATCCATCCTCTTGAAAAATTTTAAGAAGCACAAGTGCGATTGGCATTTAAATTTATTTACTAACTTGTGGGACTATAGAACATCAGTAAGAATGCCAATGGGGGCAACCCCATATTCCTTAGTATTCATTTCGGAAGCGGTCTTACCTCTTGAAGTTGAGATGCCTAGTCTCTAAATATCATTGCAACTAATCTTAGAAAGAAGGATATCGTGACACACCATAGATCTTACATTGACTAGATGTGCTGACAGTGCAATAAGAAACTATATGAACGTGATATATTCATTGGAGATTTGGTATTAAGGCTTGACATCCAAATAGAGAAAAAATGGAAAAGGAAGGAAATTCAGGCCCAAGTGGTTTGGCTCATATCGAGTCATGGAGAACTACAAGAATGGGGCATATCACTGTGTACTCTAGAGGGTGAGGAATTTGGCAAATCAGTCAATTCACTTCACCTAAAACATTACTACGCATGATCCATCTACATTTTCACATGTACACTATTACATCCGCATTGTATTTCATCTGCAAGATCACTTTGTAAATTTGTAATCCAGGAACTTATCTTTCAAGCAACTTTCAAAAACTTCTAAAAATATTGGCAAAACATTCAATCACATTTCAAGTATTTGCAATATTATCATCAACATTTCTAATCATTTCATCCATTTAACAAGATAAGATAGAATTTTGACACTAATCCTACCAAGGCCTACATACTTGGTTTTATTCGTAGTTTTCTTCCAAAGATACTTTGTGTCTTTGCCCATAGTTTGTTCTAGAAGCTTCTTGGTGTCATATCTCTCCCAGAAAAACCTCTTTGGTAACAAAAGCATTCTAAACATTTTTACCCGATTTCTTGTTCACCTATCTTAGCCTTCGGTGTTGAGCCCTCGCATCTTATTGGTTGTGTGGGGTTAAGGCTAGGGGAAATTTCTCCCTCCCAAAATCACAACTCAAAATCTTAAAATTAAAATATAAAAAAATATTTCTCAAGTCAAAATCAATACAAAATTTTCATTTACACACTTCCTTGCCCCACCGACCTTCGGTGTTGAGCCCACGCCTCTTACTAGTGGCGTGAGATTGGAAAAGGAGGGAGGTGCCCTTACTCACCTATGCCTTTTCCTTGGTGATGAGCCCATGCTTCCTATTGGTAGTATGGGGAAATGTGTAGGGGTCTGCAAATAAATTAATAAGTTAAAATCAATATTCATTCAATAAAAAGTGCTTTGAAATCATAAATCCAGAGAAGAATGAATTATATGTGTATGTTCCACAAAGAGTTAAAAAATTTAAACAATATTTCTTCAATCAGAGGCCATCTATGGGTCTAAGTCTAGATAAAATTGCAAGAAAATCACATTCTAGACTGTGTAGTAAATTATGTGTAGAGTTAGGTTGTAGGTTTCTAATTGGATTTTTGTCAAAATCTTGTCTTTCTCTCATCACTTCCATTCATCAAAATCATACAACTCACATCCCTTCTAGATATCGTGTGTCTCAGCCCTTGCATATTACTAGTTATGTGGGGTTGGAAGTGGAGTGGGTTCATTTTCTTATCATATCACGTTCATCACATTTTCCAACAAAACTAGAAGTACTAAAATATTGCTTGAAAAACCAAAGTTTTGACATTACATTGTGTTTGCATTAACATCATATAAAACAAAAAAACAAAAATAAAATCATTCTGTTAGCATATCATCATCCATTACATGCATTCTGAAAATCATATAAAATCAAAAATTCTAAACATCTAAGAGTACACATGTGAAGTAAACCATAAATGAAGTCAACTCTAGTACAAAGGATAATTGAACCAAAAGATATATATATATATATATATATATAAATCATAATAATTATATATATATTTTATCATAATAATTCAAGTTTGTATACAATGCCATCACACACTAGGTGTGGTCAAAATGCTCACAATGAGCATGAAAATCCAAAAACATCATATATATGCCTCACAAAATGGCATCAAAGCAATAAGGGCTCAATGGCCTATCCTCTCTAAGGGAACCCAATATGGTGCATGGCTACGGCTGGGACTTTTGCTATGGCTCCGATGTCGTGAATGTGCTGAATGGTGAGAGTGACCATGAGATTTACCACTAGTCATGGCCTCGTTGCATGAATGGCTCCACCTCGCCATCCTCTCCGCCATCTTGTATGTGACAATCTTCTTATCCTGAGAGGTCAAGATATTTGTGGCCTTCCAAAGAGGTGAAAATACACCGGCATGTCATCCAACCTTCAATGGATGTCCCACATCCTCCATCAGCTCCGCACAAGTCTTCCCAAAGGAATCAACAAGGTGCAAACATAGATCCTATGAATAAGATCTCTTTGACCATCAGCAGTGGCTGTAAAACAAAGAAAACAACGACGAGTTAGAAAACCATAAAAATAAAAATAATTACAATGCTTAGACACATTAACATTTCTATATAAAAGTTTGAGAGAAAAGTCTCTACATACCGAATCTGGGCATCTAGTCCAGGATCGGTGGTGTAGTTGGTGATGGAAAAGTTCTGCATGCATCTCGCATGCACCCCCTCTCTTGAGGTAACCCTCTAGCCCATTACTGATGCCTCATTGCCACCCCTCTTAGGAGATAGGGGGTCCTATGAAACAAGGGTCTCCTTCGTACCTCCTCCTCTCTCTAAGAGCCTTTGAAACCTCTATGTGACTCTCCACTCAGTCATTGTCCTCATCAACCCCCTCTACTCCGACCTCCTCTCCCATCTCCTCACTTTGGACTCACCCTCAATCTCTGTTTCGTGGTTTTGTCCTTCTCCTCCTCCTCCTCCCCATTGTGAGTGGGTGCGGACTCAATTTGTAGAAGACCTACTGGTGCTCTAAGGATTTGTACCTTCTCCACATTGATAGGTACCCTGGTGTGACAACATTCTAGCCATGCTTTCCCTTTGGGCCTTCTCGAGCCTCTTTGATACCACAATAAACAATAGGAATGACTGGAAGTACATCATCATATGGTTGCCCAAACTACTAAGGGACTATGTCAATCAGGTAGAACTCCACTCTATTTTTCATGTCGTCTATGGTTAATGTGCACGCTGATGTGCTCCTTTGAGAGGATTCATAATGTCCATCGGCAGCTCCGATAGCCCCTGGATCGATATTCCAACTCCCCTCTGGTAGGGGATGATCCCCTCATACACCCAAAGACATCATCAAGGTAGGGTGGCTCAAGGATTTCCCCTATAGCATCGTGCGTAGCCTCACGATGTAGTATAGATCATGGTATGTGGTCCCAAGAATGTCCACACCCCAAGAAAAATCCTCCCATGTTGCTCAATAGCCATAATAACAAGATCCCAACATACAAGAGCTTGTCCCCACCCTTGTCTCCCACCAAACGCGAGGCCAAGATACCAATGATGGCCTTGTGGAGAGTGGGGATAGGTGCGGAGGCAACTGATAATAGCCACATACCCTACTTGGTACCCACATTGGATGCCCCATCATCTCCCATAAATGATGCCCACTGTCTGTACAAAACTGGAGAACCTTTCTCAATGTCAATCTCCTCCTAGTCACAAGAACACCTAAGATCATGTAAACATCCTCGAGAGTGATAGTCCCCTCCTCTAACCCTAGGAAGTCGAAAGTCTTCCGATCGACATTCAATAGCTCAAGAAATCACATAGTATGTAGTTAGTTGGTACTATCAATGGAGTCGTGAAATCCTCCATAGTCCAGCCCGATGTAACAAGCCCTTCTCCTCCTAGAGTCGATGAAGAATAATTATTGGAAGCCAATCACACTCTCTCACCCGGCTCCAATGAATATAGAACTCCTTTCGTTCACAAAATAAGAAAAATATTAAGTTAGTAACATGTTTCAAGGCATAAGCTCGTCAAAAACATTATAAAACAACTTAAAAACAAAAAAAAAATCATCTAAGTTAGTCAAAATAAGATTCTTCCTCGATAATTATAAAACCATTGTGAAGGGTGGTGGTTACAATGGCCACCGCCCCTACGTAGGGTGGTGGTTTCATAACTACCACCCTGTGTAGGGCATGGTCAAGTCCAGAATGGAAAAGTTGTCCCCTTTGACCAAAAATGCAAAAATTACAAAAATTGACCATTTTAGATAAAACAAAAGCTAGACCCACTTAGGCGACCCCCTAGGGAACATTTTAACTCAAGAAATTTTGAAAATAACCCCCTAGGTGTAGATTTTTCAAATTTTACATTTTTAGGTTTCAAATAAACAAATGCAAAATACTAACCTTTGTCTTCATCGTTGGGTCTCTCACTCACGGGGCCATGATCGCGTCGTCACGCTCATTTTTTGACTATACTCTCACTAAAAATAGTGACCATTTTTCCAAATCTCTAAAATCACAATAGGGATATGTGCAAATGAATTTGAAAATGAATGGTTTGGTTATATATATGCTTTGTTTTAACTTTGTTTGAGTGTATATGCTTTTGAGGCTAGAGCATTGGCGTAGGTATACTTCTATCCTCACGCAAATGGTAAGTCCTCTTGTCATTTTGTTTTAGTGTTTATTTTTCAATATCATATCTATTTGCACTTGATTTTTCTTTGAGCAATGAGAGCTTGTGTAGTGATATTTTGGCACAATGATCGTGTCGTATAGCTTATAACTCCCCATTTTGGGAACGCCATACTTGGATTCTATGTTTTAGGCCTCTTCATGGCTTAAACGCTTTTCCGAAGGGGGATTATGTATGCACCCAAATTTTCATGTGCTACATTTTCAAGAAAAGGTTTAAAGTCCCCAATGATGATTCATGTCTTTTTCAAAGGTGTTTGAGCCCCTTAACCTCTTCACAACTTATATTTGTAGCCTATTTTACCTTAGCCATTTTATGATTTTCTATAGCTTCCCACATCATTTTCCCTTAGTTTTTGGCCTCTAGTTATGGAACAACCACCCTACCTGGGTGGTGGTTGCGTAACCACTTCTCGCACATGGAGGCGGTTTGTATGAATATTCCATAACTCTTTGTGCATGAGTTAGACGCATGTTACTTCACTCCAATTCAATTTTAGTGCACATTTGTGAATCAATTTAGCTAATTTTGGGCTTGAATAATTTGTATCAATCTCCTTTTTCACTTGTGATTTATAATTGACTATTTAATTGCCCCTTCATGTGTTGATGTGGCACCCCATGGATGCCAAGTGTGATAGTTCACAGCATAGCCAACTTTCTATAAAACCATCACTTCTTATGAAGTAAATGGCTAGAGAATTTTTTCATGTATTTCTATGTTATACTACTAAAATCCTACCTAGAGATTACACAATCAAGCTCTATTCACTTGCATTGTTCTTCCTCTGCTTGCATTGCCACCAGATTTCCTAGTAAGCCATTATTTTCTCCAACACCATATTTTATCTTCCTCTGCATTCCTAGCTCCTTGGATTCACGTGGACACCGAAGGTTAGAAAATAATACTGATGGGACACAAAATCATACCACAACTAGATTGCCACATCACTACAATTACAAAGTTGGGGTTGTAATTGGGTTTCATCATTTCTTTAATTATTTGTTTGTGAAATTTGTATGCACATTATTTACTACAATAGAAAAGGCATTTCCATCTTCATTGTTGCAATCATTGAATAACTATAGTAGATCATTTCCTTCAACAAAGATTTCTTAGGATAGATAGCTTCCTTTTCCTATCTCTATAGATTTGCAAAGAGGTGATTTTGGAAGAAAGCTTGTGTTAATTTAGAAATCAATCAAAGTATCATTTCTTTAGAATATCCTCCATAAAAACCTTCTTTACTTTTGTCGAGGAAGTTGCAAGGGAAGAAAAGCTTTTGGGAAGCTATGATTTCTTCCCGTGCCTCTGAGGAAGAGTAGAGGATTTAATTCATATCCATAGTTTAGAGAAGCTTTAATTGTTTAGAATAGATTATATTTCTTTCTACATGAGATAAACAACTACATCCGGTTGTTTGTTTGTTTTAGGATTTATTAATTAGATTAGAAGATTTAATTTCTTCATTTCTTCATTTAATTCAGAAAGTTCTAGAAAAGCACAAAAATATTTCTTTTAATTAGATTAATTATTTGTATTGCTTTATTTCTTTTATATTGGAAAAATACAAAAAACATAGTGTAGCTTTTATTTACTTAGATTAATTTGTTATTTATTTCCGTAGATTAAATGCATACATGACCATTAGTGGACCAAAAGAAAGAAAAACATACAATAGTGATCAACGGGTCCCCCAACCGAATGGGCCTGAATTGCTTACGGACATAGATATTGGACTTTCGTGTGTCTATCCTTAGAACACCATCATGTATTCAGAAAAAATTACACAATTAAACATTTTAAATATCATGGCCGACAAGGCTTATGAACATTGGACTTCCCGACAACAGATTCTAGATTTCACGTATGACCATACAAGGACCATGACCATAAATATTTTATGGTTGTGATCCAACAATAGTCCCCAACCGAACGAGTCGAAGGCCAATTGGACTTAGACACTGACAGATTACGACGATGGTCTTTAGAACATCTTCACTTCCACCCGACATTATCAAACAACTAAATGTTCTCAATGAATAATTTCATAGAGCTCTCATATTCTTGATTGAACCAACTAATCATCCATAGATCTAATAGAACCACACCTCTCTCATTTATTCCATGACCTTGTCTAGACATCATTACGAGGCACCCCGTTGGTTTTCCACGCATCCTGTAACCATTAAAAATGATTTATGTAGAGGTCAAAATTGATTGGAGTCTTCATGTGGCTATCCTTTCCAATCCATCCATTAGACCCATTCAAGTTAGAAGGGCCTTCCTTGCCCTTGATGAGAAGATCTCGATATTGCACGTTAAGGACATTATTTTTCCTTGATAACTTGTTCATCCCTTTTTCATAGATTTTCATTCACATATCACATTTTGGGACCCATAGTTATCCACACATTCCACATCGGACGTCCCAAAGATAACCTCAGGAGGTCAAGTGCGATTGAAGGTCGGGTGTCGATTTTCATTCGACAGTGACCCTTCAACTTCCATATGCCCTTTTTCATATGTTAAGGTAGTTTACAATTTTTCAAACATTTCCTTGGCTTCCATTCATCATAGGGACTTAAGACATCAAGCCTATATACCTAACCCACTTGAAAACCCCTTTAATCCACCTTTCAAGCTTTTTTCAAGACAATATTCTCTTTTCCAAGTTTTTACAATTTGAATCCCTTTTGGAGGGAAAATACATTAAGAGGAAAATTCAAACTTTCAAACCTTATTGTTTTCTTTCCATGACTCACTTGGAATCTTTGAAGACTCTAACACATTCCAACAACTCAATAACATGTAAAGAAGGAGGATTATCAATATAGTGTTTCTCATTCCATGATGCTCCTACATTAGACAACTAGGCTATCTATAAAGTTGTGCTTAAAGAAATAATATACATATATAGATGAGTCCCAATGGGCTACCATAAAACTAGAGAGTACAAAATAGAGCTCTCGACCAGCCAAGGCTTTCCCCACACTTTTTTTGGGTAAGTGATGAAAGGCCCTTGAAACAACAAAATGTCATTTATGCACTCGTACACTTCTACTTTAAGGTTGGTCTTGAGTAGATCAATGGATATAATTGATAGGTACATGCCGCTAGGCTTGGGTAAATTACTTCCCTTGTGTCAATGAAAAATTTCATCATTCCCCCTCACCCTCCTTCACTGGGTGAGTGTCTAAAAGCATTAACACTGATAAAAGGTCATTTAGCCAAGGTTCTCCCTCACATCAAAAAAATTAAGTCGAGGAAGTTGATTGATCATAGATTGTATATGTGATACAACCACCAAGAAAATTTCATTTATGTAATTTATGTTGATTGAGGAAGCTTCTCCATTGCGCGTTAGGCCGAGGTTCTCTCCTTGCACCGAGAAAAAGGAGGTTAAGGAATTTGATTAATTATGGATTATATGCGTGATACAACCAATGAGATGAATGAAATAAGGTACATAATTTATATAATAGAAATATGTGATGAATGTCACCAGCCATTATATACATGCATACCATGAGTTGGTTGGCTTGAACCATCCATGTCTCAATAAGGTTGAGAATTTGACAAAGCAAGAGGATAGCAAACTACTTGACCTTGACCTTTATGTCAAGTCGATGTTCATTCATTTATACACTCAATCTTACATCTAAAACTAAGGGGGTAGAGGGTGACTATACATAGTCAGTTTAGGCCTTCAATATAAACACTAAAGAAAGTCACCCCTGCATGGACAAAACAAGCGGAGGGTGGCTAATCTATAATAAAAAATCCTAAAGATATATATATATATATATATATATATATATATATATATATAATTCAGCCCCAAAACCTACTTTAGAGAGTAGTGAGAAAAATTATAGCTCGTACTAATGGGAGATAATTCTATACATAGTACACCACTCACAATCCCACCCACCATTTGATTGGGGTGTTGGGGGATGGGGAGTTGAGGGGAGGGTGAGTCAACACTCATCCATCATAGATTTCATTTATTCCCTTCACTACCTCTACCTTGTGGGTTGATGTCAAAGAGTACGAGAGAGAGAGAGAGAGTTCATCAACGAATGAGGGTGAGGGAGAAGATTCATTGGAATTTCTCAATCCCAATAAAGCATTATCATAAAGTATATTACATCATTCATATTATATATATAAAGAACAATCGAATGACCGACAATGGGAATTTCAGTTCATTGCCTTCTAATAATTGTGTTTCCTCCTTCCAATAGTGAGTAAAGGTATTGGAAGGGCCTCAACCATGAGGGGAAAGGAAGTTGAGGAAGAAGATTATATGGAATGGCTTGGTCCCAATCAAGTATTCATAATATATATACTATATAATGTGTGTTACATATGAATTTAACGATGCAAAACAATTGAATGACTAACCATGGGAATTTTAGTTCGTTGCCTCCCTCTTTCAATGATGACATTGCTTCTCTCTTCTAATAGTGAACAAGGGAGTTAGGAGAAATGTTTTAATCTCATCCATAAAAATATTCTACTCAATTCTCCACATTAATAAAGAGTTCTCCATTTCTCTTATATATCATCATATTTCCCTTCATCATGGGTTCTGAAAAAGACTTTTCATGTCATTCCCATCAAAGTCCAATTCCCATTTCTCCATTATTCTCTTTCTCCACCAAGATTTTTTAGGAGTAATAACAAATATTTTACACTTGAATCCTATTCTTCAAGTGCTTACTACTAGCTTTGAATCCCACTTTTATAATTGGTAGGTCACCGGGTTCTTAGAATCAGTTGTGTTTTCCGTAGTTTCCCCATCTTACAACTCCCGTACCAATTTGATCGATTCGAAATGAATTGGTTAAAAATTCTAATAGGGAGAATAATCTAGACTTTATTGTGTACTATACAATCCCGTTGGCTCTTAAAACCCCCAAAAGTGGCCAAAACATGTTGTGAAACTAAACAACTTTATCAACCTAATTGTTTTCCGTAACTTTAATGAAATAAAATGATTTCATGTTCCTTCATATATCAGTTATCCCCTTCTATTTACATCTCCTTTCAATCTTAGTATCAATGGGTCTACGAGATGTAATGACAAACAACAATTGAAACCTTCTCAATCAAGTCCATTACATTAGTCCAAGGTAGCTATATAACTATATAGTCAATAATTGATCGATAGATAAACAAAATTTCTCTCATGTTCGATTAGTTTCAGTTATAACATATATATAGCATAGCCAAAATAATGTTTTTCTTGCAAATTATGGAATGTGGAAAATTGAGGCCATAGGCTAGAGGACCTCGACTAAAAAGGAGAGTAGTTATTTACACTCACTCTTAAACTTCCTCACCCTATCATACGAGATAAAAATTCTCTTCGTTGGAGAGTAGTTTTTTTGGTCGAGAGTAAACTGACTATATTAATATGCCTATATATAGTTAGGGACAGAACCCTCGACATTTGATCCCCATTCAAGTGTTGGTTATGGCTATATATAGTTGGGGATAGGTGGCGAGCCCCCATAACTTTTATGCTTCGATAATTGATCCCTATTATTATCACTATATATAATAAGCCATCAAATGAGTGTCAAGTGCCAACAATCGATTATATATAGCCTAGTCTCCATCAATTTATTTATTTAGACCCTCCCGCAACTATTATCCTATGATTATTGAGCCTTATCGGTATACCTACATATAGTATGCCGTCAAAAGAGTTCCTACTACCGACTATATATAGTGTATACTTTTGTTGAATCTATCAATTAATAGGTGGGTGGTAGAATGGAACCCTATGTATATAAATATCTCCCATTAGTCGAGAGCTCTATCTCTACTCTCAATAATAGGTCGTCTAACCCCAACTACATATACCCTTTCATTAAGCTCAACTAGTTATGGATATATATATATCTACCTCCCCTTTAGCCTCCCGAGCATGTGCATATATGATCAACACTAACCTTATTGCTCCCCTTCCCCCCCCTTTATATTATACATAATATGTGGCCCATACTAGACTATATATAGTTTCCCTTGCTTCATGAGTAAAGGTTTCAAGTCCTATCTAAAGTAGCCCCACCCCCTCTACTTTATAAGTAATCTCATTGACACCCTCACCTCACCTCTAAATATATGGAACATGGGCCTCACTAGACTATATATAGCCTTATCACCCTCCTCCCCCAATTATAGATAGTAGATTGGTGTCCTTACCCCTCACATCTAAAGTAAAGACGTCAAGTCCTATATAATAATCCTACCCCCATATCTAAAGCAAAGACGTCAAGTCCTATATAATAATCCTCTCCCCAAGCCTCATAAACTAATGCAAGAGAATTGTGAGAATAGCTTGTAGTCTCGCATAGCATAGGAATTTTGATTAGGCACAATAGAATATTTTGGCCATTGTGTGGGATTGCACACAAGTTTTTGTGAATTTTTGTATTGCAAATTGAGCGATAGACATGATAGGTAATCTGGATTGCAAAGAAGGATGCACTCAATAATGCGCAATGCCTTTGACAAAGGATAGGAATGTAGGAGTTTTGTAAGGGCATGAAGGTGGCACATAAGAAATATGCATTGGAGAAAAGGAAGGAATGCACAGATATTTCTAAAGGGATCATGCGTGGAACTAATTAAAGGAAGGATTTTGTGGCGAACGAAGGCACTAAAGGACAAGTTAGGAAACGATAAGAGAATAAGTGGGGATTAAGGGTCAATCCATATGTCAAGGGGAAAAACCCCTTTGAAAAATCTGCTTGACATGGATCCTTCCAAAGCTAGATTTCTCAACTACAGACTAGGGTAGTTTGACATCATTAATGAGAAAAAACCAAATTCTAGTTTGAGTGGGCGAAGGGAGAAGACTCAAGAAGGAATTTGAAAATGCGGAAAGAGTAGGAAGAGATGCCCATAAAATTAGATTCAACATCTCATCTCGAAGGTTGTTGGAGGTTATAGAAGCATTGTGAGACATTCGAGGAGCTCGGGACAAAGAAGGGAGATAGAGGAACCTATAGAGAAGTCTTTAGTGTATACACCACCTTGTTAAAGTCAATTTTTTTCATAAACTCTATAACATATCGGTAAGGATTTCAAGTTAAAAGAGAGATTTACATTGTATTGAGTCAAATTTGTTGTCAAACTCTATAATAGGGCGTATGTGTAGTCAAGAGGTAACAAAGTGTTTGTTGTTAGGAAATAAGGGATAAAATATGCGGAATAATCCCTCACAAAATCACAACAATAGAAACTAATATGCAAAAAATATTATAGATCTCAAATAAAATTACAGAATAAAATAACACAACATAAAGAGATAGTATATAAGCATGGTTAACCCAATTTGGGCTACGTCCACCAAGAATCACTTGCTCAGATTTTATTACAAGCCACCACTCTCTCAATACAATACCTAGATCTATTTGGAGCTATGCTCAACAAACTCTACATAATTCACACCCAAATTCAAAACACATCTGCAATGTTACATTATCCCTACCATATGCACAAAACCATATAAATAGACAATTGCTTAAGCAGATTTTACAAAACCGTGGGTATTAAAACCATGGGCCAAAACCATCCCATAAACCTATGGATCAAAAATCCCACTCATATGAGAAAAACAGTTACCCGGTATAATGAGCACGTTTTAAGGCCAATTTGTTTTTGGGGGCTGCACCCCCAAACCCCAAAGTGAGACAATTGTGGAAAGTGTACAGTCTTCAACCCTTCCTCACATGAAAACATGCTCCACAACCTAACAATCTCCCACTTGGAGACTAGTTTCCTCTCGAGCAAGCTTCTCAACCTTTCACTACCCTTCACTAGTTTTGTGAAGACCAACCAAAGATGAACATAACTTCAGTTTTCCCCTTGTGACCACCTTGGTCATCATGTCTCCGTAGGGTTCGACTAGTATGAATCTTCCACTTCAACTTCTCTTCCTCCAAATTTGTTCGATGAAATGGTACCTTAATTGTATATGCTTCGTCTATAGTGGAAAGCATAGTTCTTAGCTACGTGTATAACACTCGACTATCACTATGCAGCTTTCCTTCCTCTTTCTTATGCCCCAAATCCTCAAGCAATTATTGTAACCAAATCATTTCTTTGCTTGCCTCTGTGGCAGCAACATACTCAGCCTCTGTGGTTGACAAAGCCACCAACTTCTGTAGTTGTGAAATCCAACTCACTGTTGTCCCACCTACAATGTAAACATAACCTATCGTTCTCCTCTTGCTTCTACATCTCTAGCCATATCTAAATCTACATAACCACACAAAGTGGTGTCTGATCCATTGTAGCACAAAAATTTCCCCATGGTTCCTCTCAAATACCGAAGGATCCACTTTACTACCTGTCAGTGATCTCTACCTGGATCACTCATAAATCTACTCACCACTCCCACTGCATGGGCAATATCAGGCCTGGTGCACACCATGACATACATCAAATTGCCAACCGCTGATGAGTAAGGTACCTTGGACATCTAGTTTCTTTCTGCTTTGTCTTAGGACACTTTGCTCCTTTGATAACTTGAAATGACCTACCAAATGAGTCCCAAATGGTTTAGCATCTTGCATATTAAACCTCTCCAAGACCTTCTTAATGTACTCTTCCTGAGATAAATTCATCTTCCATTCCTTCTGTCCGAGATATCCTCATACAAGGATTTGTTTGGCTGTCCCCAAATCCTTCATAGCAAAGGATTCACTTTAGCCGCTTCTTGAATAATTTTATTTCCTACATGTTTTTACCTGCAACCAACATGTCATCCACATACAGAAAAGGATAATATAATTGCCATCCTAAAATTTCTTTGTATACACACAATGGTCAAGAATGACATCTAATATAACCTTGCTCCATCATAAAGCTATCAAATTTCTTATACCATTGACGTGGAGCTTGTTTCAAGCCATACAAGCTCTTCTTCAATTTGCACACCATCTCCTCTTTACCTTTGACCTCATAGCCCTCTAGTTGCTGCATATATAGTTCCTCCTCCAAATCACCATGGAGAAATGTAGTATTTACATCAAGCTGCTCTAAGTGCAAGTCTTCTGCTGCAACTATTCCAAGAACAATTCTAATAGAAGTCATTTTTACTACAAGAGAAAAAATCTCATCAAAATCTATACCTTTTTTCTGTGCAAACCCCTTGACCACTAACCAGGCCTTGTATCTTTTATTTCCTCCTTCTTCCTCTTTGAATATGAACACCCACTTGTTTTGTAATGCTCTTTTGCCTTTGGGTAGCTTCACCAAATCCCATGTTTGGTTCTCCATGAGAGCCTGATGCTCCTCATCCATGGCTTGCTCCCACTTATTCCTAGCATCTACCTACATTGCTTCATCAAATCTCTCTAGCTCTCCACTATCAATGAGTAATAAATAATAAAGAGAAGGAGAAAAATTTCAAGTTCTCTTCTTACCCTAGAAGACCTCCTCAATATAAGAGTTTGGGGTTCTTGTTGAGGAGGTTCTTGAACTGATTCATGTGTCACTTTCCCATCCGGAAGATCCTTTACCGCTGCATATTCTTTCTTGGATTCTTCCCCATTTTCTTGCAACTGCTACTTATACATGACTTTCTCATTAAAGACCACATCCCTAGAATGAATGATTTTCTTATCCTTAATACTCCAACATTTATATCCAAAGTCATCACCACCATAACCAATGAAAGTACATTTTTTTATTTAGCCTCTAGCTTGGTCCTATCATCCTTGTCTATATGGACAAACACCTCACATCCAAAGACTCTAAGAAATGAATAATCAACTTTCTTACCATACCAAGCCTCCTCATGTATGCCTCCATCCAAGGCACTTGAGGGTCCTCTGTTTATCAAGTACACATTTGTGCTCACTACTTCTGCCCAAAAAGAAAGAGGCAATCCTACATGTAACCTCATGCTCCTAGCACATTCCATTATTGTTTTGTTCATCCTTTTTGACACCCCATTCTACTGTGGAGTTCCTGGAACCATATTTTTCATGTGGATTCCATTCTTAGAACAATAATCATCAAATTCATTATTGCAATACTCCCCTCCATTATCTGACCTGAGACATTTTAGCTTAAGACCTATTTCATTCTCTACCAAGGCTTTCCATTTAACAAAAGTGTCAAATACATTAGATTTTTTTCTAATACAATAAACCCAAAATTTCCTTGTTGCATCATCAATAAAAGTAACATAATAACTTGAACCCCCAAGAGATGATACCTAAGCCGGCCCCCACACATCAGAATGCACCAACTCTAACTTTCTTTCTTTGTAGGTCCAACCTTGAGAAACCTTACTCACGTTTGTTTCCCATATATGCAGTCCTCACAGAACTCCAAACATGTCTCTGTATATCAGAAAAATCTTTCTTTATGATCTCCATGCCCTTATGACTCATATGACCGAGCCTATAGTGCCACAATGTTGTATCTACTTCTAAAGCAACAAGATTACAAACATTAGTGCTATAAGTGGTTAAATACAAGTTTCCAACCTTCTTACCTTTGCCACCACAAAATCACCCTTGGTAACCTTCCAAGAGTCCAATGTAAATATTACAAGACAACCATCACTTCTCAACCGCCTGTCGATATCAAATTTTGTCTTAATGTAGGCACATTTCGACATCCTTCAATAGCCAAGTATTCACATTCTGCATCTTAACCGAATAGAACCTTTTCCAACTATGCCGTAAGGCTCATCATCACCAAGAAAAACATGCCCAAAATCTCCTTGAACATAATCAACAAAATAATGCCCGTGTGGAGTAGCATGAAAGAAGCCCCGAATCTAAAACCAAGATTCGATAATATTGTGCAAAGAAAGAATCAAAGCATCCCGACATACATTACCCATTGCCACATTTGCCTCCTTGTTTTCTTCTGTTGTTTCTTCTTGTCCCAAGCTCCCAACAATCCTTCTTTTCATGCTCAAACTTTCCATAGTTCCAAAGCATACTATCTTGGTTTTGGATTTTGACCTTGCCGATTCTTTGATTTTCCACAACTTCCTCTATTCTTGTCTCTCCCTCTAGTTTCCATTGTCAAATCATTCCCTAAAGTAGAAGATTCACTAGAGCTTTTTCTTCACATTTCGTTACTTAGAATCAGCCCCTAAAATATCCTCAAACTTCAACTTTGAGTTAGCTGGAACCGAGTTGCTTACCGCCATTACCGTGACTATTCCAACTCTCAAGTAAAAAGCGCAGAACTAATAAAGCCCTAACTTCTTCATCAAATTCTATCAGAATCTGAAGATAGCATATTTACAACCATATTAAAATCATTTAAATGATTTATTATTGAACCATTCTCAAACATCTTCATATTAAACAAATTTTTCATTAAAAATATCTTATTAGAGGTAGAGGGTTTTTCATACAACTTCCCTAATGCATCCATTAGTTATTTTGTAGTCTTTTCCTTTGAAACATTAAATAATACCGAAGATGCAAGACAAATGGCCCGGATTTTCCCAACTTCCTTCCTATCCAACAAATCCCATTCTGCATCTATCATGCTCGAGGGTTTGTTCACCTTCTTAGACAATGAGAATATAAAGATCCTTCTGATAAAGGTAATCTTCCATCTGCATCTTCCAAAGACTAAAATTCTACCCGTTGAATTTATCAACCCTTGATCTTCCATCATCTGCCATAGCTCCCACTCATGATAAAACTTTCCTTGTGATTCAACACTTTGGCAAACCAAACTAGGCTCTGATACCAATTGTTAGGAAATAAGGGATAAAATATGCGGAATAATCCCTCACAGAATCGCAACAATAGAAACTAATATGCAGAAAATATTACAAATCTCAAATAAAATTACAGAATAAAATAACACAACACAAAGAGATAGTATTTAACGTGGTTCACCCAATTTGGGCTACGTCCACCAAGAATCACTTGCTCATTTTATTACAAGCCACCATTCTCTCAATACAATACCTAGATCTGTTTGGAGCTATGCTAAAAAAACTCTACAGAATTCACACTGAATTCAAAACACATATGCAATGTTACATTATCCTTACCATATACACAAAACCATATAAATATACAACTGCTTAAGCAATTTTACAAAACCATGGGTATCAAAACCATGGACCAAAACTGTCCTATAAATCTATGGGTGAAAATCCCACCCATATGAGAAAAGCACGTTTCCGGTATATCGGGCACGTTTTAAGGTCAAAAAAAAATTCGGTGGTTGTGCCCTCGAACCCCTGCTACCGAGGGACCTTTGCTCCGGACCCTCGCTCAAGGCCCGGCCTAGCCCGAACCCCGAGAGAGATAACTCATGGAAAGTGTACAATACTCTTAGTTTACAATCTTCAACACTTCCTCCCATGAAAACAGGCTCCACAACCTAACGGGTAGTTCGAAGTCATTAATGAGAAAAAACCAAATTCTAGTTTGAGTGGGCTAAGGGAGAAGACTCTAGAAGGAATTTGAAAATGAGGAAAGAGTAGGAATAGATGCCCATAAAATTAGATTCAACGTCTCATCTCGAAGGTTGTTGGAGGTTGTAGAAGCATTGTGATACATTCCGAGGAGCTCAATACAAAGAAGGGAGATAGAGGATCCTATAGAGAAGTATTTAGTGTATACACCACCTTGTTAAAGTCAATTTTTTTTTCATAAAATCTATAACATGTCAGTAAGGATTTCAAGTTAAAAGAGATATTTACATTGTATTGAGTCAAATTTGTTGTCGACTCTATAACATGGCATATGTGTTGCATCAAGAGGTAATAAAGTGTGGCAAAAACCTTAGAGAGTGGCTAAGGAGAGTGAAGACTAGTAGAGCACCGGTGTGAGGCAACTAGTCGAAGAAGCAAAAATGTCACTGAGGAGAGCTATAAATGGAAGTGAAATGAATGCTACTATCATGGGTGCAATAGAAAACATCATGAATGAAGGGGTGTAGGGACTAGGGTAGTGATTTTTGAAGAAGATTGAAAAGAGGTTTCATGTCTCAATATGATCAAAGTGATGATGAAGGAGCCATAAAAGGTGCAAAAAGTGAAAGATCCATTTGAGGTAAAGAACGAGAAGAAGCTATTGATATTAGAGAAGTGTGACTCTTGATGGATATTTCTAAAATGGGTCGAGGACCGAGACGGATGTCTCATCATTCTCGGGGATATTAGAGCTAGAAGACCTAATGGATTAGCTAACAAGCATAACAGGGTATTTCAAGTTTGAAGAGATCAACGATGCGCACATATTAAAGGTAGTGCAAACCAAGTTAAAGGAGCATTCCCTAAGGTGGAGAGAAATCCAAAATGAGCATCAAAGAATAGGAAAGGAAAATTCACTTTGGGAAGAATGGTCACTAAGATAAAGAGTAAGTTTCTACCCTCTAACTATTAGATCACTTTATTTGATAAGCTATAAAACTTAAGGCAAAAAAATGTCACTCACAAACTACACTAAGGAGTTTCACTAGATGTGATAAGATCTGGACATATTTAGGTAAACCAAGAGAAGGTCATGAGATATATAAATGGCTTGAGGTTTGGCATTCAAGAGGAGATAAGTCTTATGCACCTTTATATTATGGAGGAGGAATATCAATTATCCTTTAAGATGGAAAATAATTTGGTGCACAAGAGACAAAGTGCAGCCCGAAGAGAATTGGTCGTGGATATATTAAACCACAATAAGATGAGCACAATAGTGCATAAATGTGTATAAAAGGAAGTGCAGCATAATACTCATTGCGAGGATTTGTAATATTTGACCGAGGAAAGGGAAGAGGATTATCCAAAACATGTTTCAAGTGCGGAATAATAGGGCATCGTGTGAACAAATTTCTAAGTGCACAAAGTGAAGTAACAAGTAGGTACAAAAAATTAAGTGTGGATGTGGCACATGGTGAAGCGGGATCAATGGGATCTATAGAGAATTAAAAAGGACCAAAAGCGTTGAGAAGTACTAATGATAAGGAAAGTGTTGTTGAAGGTCACGGCGAGGGAGGATGAGCTGCGCACAAAAAAAGAGTTTGTTCCAAACATGTCAACTTAAGAGGTAAGTGTTACAAAATAATTGTTGATAATGGTAGCACAAACAAATTAGTATCCTATGAAATGGTGGAGGAGTTGGGGAAGAAAAGGGTTGTGCATCCCAATCCCTACAAAGTGTATTGGTTGCAAAGGAAGAGTTTGTTCAAACACGTCAACTTAGGAGGTAAGTGTTACAAAGTAATTGTTTACAAGTGATAACACAAACAACTTAGTTTCCTACGAAATGGTCGTGGTTCATTTTAAGAAGCCCGCTCTAAAAAATTAGTTTAGAAATTGTGGCAAGTCTCAAAATCAACTTTTGAATTGTTGGTAAATTTATGAAAAAATGTTTCAAGGAATTTCTTTTGCATAGTTGGATGGGTAGGTTGGTTGGGTAAGTTTGATAGGAATTCTAGTTAGGTAGGTTGGTCGGGCGGGGTAGGTCGGGAAGGTTAGATGGATTGGCTGGTCGACTGGTGTTATGTTAGTCGGGAGGGTGTGGGCGGTAGTTAGCTTGGGGTGGTTGGTTAGACAAGTTAGACGGGAGGGTGTGGGCGGGTAGGTTGGTTGGGTTGTCCAACCCCTTAGCCATCCAACCACTTAGTCATCCAACCCCTTAGCTGTCCAAATCCTTAGTCATCCAACCCCAGCCACCCAATCACTTGCGGTCCAACTCCTTAGCCATCCAACCCCTTAGTTGTCCAACCATTAGTCGTGTAACCCATTATTTATCCAACCTAACAACCATCACACCCTCGAGCTTTCTAAACAAAGAGCCATCCAACCACAGAGCTGTCTAACCAAAGAACCATCCAACCACTAGCTATATAACCCAAGAGTTGTTAGGTGGGTTGGCCGCATGCATTGGATGCTTGAGTTTGATGGGTTGTATCATTAGGTGGGTCAGTTTGATTGGTTGAGTGGGTTTGATAGACTTGGGATTGGAAAACTTGCTTATGTTTACTTCAGAAAATATGCACATGAAATGATTCAAAATGGCGGTGAATTACATTCATAAGCTCTTATATATGTGTAAAATCTAGGCAAAATGAATAGTACAAGAGGACCGTCGATCGATTTTTTTGGCAAATAAGTTGGCTGCGAATCACAAAATAAATCCAATTCGAATTTCTATAAACCTCGATTTTCGCAAGTTTATGAAAATTCACCACTAAAATTTTCCTGGAAATGGTAGAGGAGTTGGGAAGAAAAATATTTTGCATCCCAATCCCTACAAATTGTTTTGGTCAGTTGTAAGAGGGCCATCAAATCTTAGTGAATGAGGAAAGTCTTGTTATGTTCCGGATAGGGAACTATTGCGATGAAGTGTAATGTCCCTTCTAGGGAAATGGATGGGGAAAAGGGTTTCTCCACAATTCTAATGGATCATATCAGAAATTTCATCTTCATACACACAAACATCAATCTGAAAATGATTGAAAATATACTTTAACCCTTTTCAAACAATTATGATCAGTCCTCCAAGGTAAGAACTGTATAGGTACTTCACATCAACATATAACCATACAAATAGAGATGAAAATGCTTCCAAATAATTAATTCAACAACGGAAATATTTATAAAAATTATATCACAATATTAGAAAAAATGAGTGATTACATCTAAATTGAATTAATTTTATGACAAAGCAACAATACAACCAAAACCAAGGGCTGAAAATAGCTCATAAACCACTCCAAAAATCACCAAAATGTAGATTCCAGCCTTATAAATATGAAGAACAAGAATATCAGTGAAAAATGTCCAAAATTTCCCTAAATGATATTGAACCCTTCATGCAAGAAAATTACATACGGTTGAAAATGAAGAAACAAACATGAAATCCTCCTTAAGGCTCACTTGTGACTTCCAGTGAAGCCACCAATGCACACAAGAGGGTTTTCGTCACCAATTGTTTTCCTATTGAAGGGTTTCATCCTCAATAGGTGATCAATGAATGGTTTTTTCCTTGAATGGCAAGAAGAGAAGCTACTTGCTCCATCTCTAAGAGAAATCAATATCAAGAATAGCATAATTCTCCTTTAGCAAGTCGAAGCACTATATATAGGCCTTGAAGATGTCGATGGGAAAATAAAATCCTCTACACGGGTCCATCCCCTATTAATGAAGGAAAAGAACATTAAAGTCACCATGTAGGCCTCCCATTAGACCGCCCTCCATAAAGATGAAATATAAATCCTCCTTTAATTGTTTGACAAGTCTTCCACCGCTTAGTCAAACCACTCTAATGCCATGATTAATAAATAAAATAATTAATTACTAAAGTAAAAAAGTTACAACCATGGAAAGTTTCCTTCCATTACTCCTTCCTTGAAGCCCAGGAAGAACTAACTTGAAATAGGGAACATTACAAACCTCTCTTTCGAAAATTGTTTTCCCTCAAGCAATTGCAAACTTGGACGCTTAAGTAATCTGGATTATGTACCTATCAAATGAAATATCTCTTGCCAACACAAGCTCATATGCCCAAATACCATTATACCAAGACAACTAAATCCCATTGTTGTTAAGTGGAAAAACTTCTACCCACAATGGTCACGGTGTCTACTCCTTCTATCACCCATATCTATGTGCTCTTCCTCAATGAAGCCTTCTACCCAAAGCATGAGAACATTTATCAACAAAACTTCCATGTAAGCTGAAAAATAAGTTATAAAAGAAAAAAATCACTTAGGATTCCATCAAATGCAGCAATAAGATGGTTGGGGGAGTGTTTTCACTATTTGATCCCCTTAACAATCATTACCATGTAAGGAAACCATCCGAACTCTAATATGCAATATAAATAGAAATAAACAAACCCATCTATATCTTGCTTATAGCTTAGGGGTGGGTAGAAAAACATTTTTGCAAACCTCACCTCACTATGCGGTGGTAGATATAGATATAGGGATCCCTATCATTTCCCTATATGGCATTCCCATATCCTATCCCATCATGGAGTGCCCGATTGTTTAGAACCCCTCCATTTAGAGTTGAGAATTCTAAATAGGGGTCGAGCACCCAAAGGAATCTATCTATGGATAGCAGCCATATAAACCAAAATTTCTTGTAGTGAGAATCACCATGTCCCATATTGTGAGAAAAAGAATGAATTTGAAATTGAGTTTCCGATCGTGCAAGAGTTGGCTTGATCCGGAAGCTATATAGAGTAGGGGGATGGGACGATGTGATCGAATGATGCCTAACTTAAGCATCGTGTCGGTGTCAAAATGAAAGATATCTATATGATAGGGAGGGTAAAGTAATGAGAGTTGGTACCATAAACAATGGATAATGGAAATGAGCCTATAGCCATTAGGTTGATCCACCAATCCATAGTAATTACGTAGAGGAATATGGCTCACTCAACTCCATCTCTGCTCCTATATTTCTAGAGGGTGATGGAAGTCCAAGGGGAGAAGATATAGATTCCATACCTACTCTCATCTCTTCCTTAATATATTTTAAGTCGTGGTTTTTATAGAGGGTTCCACTCTTGAACCTCGCTCTTAGCTTTCGAGAGGAAAAGGGAATACTAGCCCTCCTAGTGAGTCCTAACAAGCCCCCACGTATGAAGATCATCCCTAACCTATTTTCTCGGGGGCGAAGGGTCTTGTGGCTTCTAGTGAGATTACGACTATAGAGAAGGGGAGTTGATCACCCTTTTCGAATATAACCAATAAATCAATTGGCCTCGATGATAAAAGGCTCAAGATCTTTGAGTCCAAAACCCCCATGCTTCCTCGAAAGCCTCGGTAGCTCTAGAAATTATAGACATGTATTCGAGAGGGGGTTTATCTCATCTAGGAAAGGTGGAGTCATGAGTGTCTCTAGTTTCTTTGGTCTGGTTCTTATTTAGTTTGAATCCTCAACCTCCCACTCTCATTTAAGGGAAGAGAAGGTAGGTAATACGAAGAAATATAACAAAATAAACAAAAGAGAACAAAAAAACACATACCATGCACATGAATTCAATGACTCCTCATTTATTTATCTCCATATATTTTCGTGTATTAGTACCATTAAACTTGTGGTTATCTAATTTGGTATCAATAGATTGCAGAGATGTTCACCTCTAATCCTACCATGATGAGAGTGACCACACTTTGAAACTAGAAAGGGAAATAATATATGACAATTTATATTGTTAAACCTATCCCATAGCGAGAAGGGGAATAGGCTGGGGTGCCACCAAAAGTAATCTTGAGGAGGGTAAGGAGGGTAGTAGACTATTTTGACTGTAAAGATGTACTAATTGAAATAGAAAGGAAAAAATATGGTGGAACACACTACCATGTGGGAATAATGAATACAAATGCATTAAGATACTTAACGACAACATTTTTTTGGAAATATTTCCCCAAAGTCAGGGGAGGGTCCTTGAACGTCAGTTTCCTTAAGTTTTGGAATTCCATTTTGAAGTATGTAAGGAAGGGTAAAATATTCCTTAGATAGAATCATCTAAAAGGGTTAGCGGAAGTGGTAGAGATGGAAAGTAGGTCATTAAGGGGCCTCTCAATAAATGAAGAGAACTTCATAATACTAGTTGAGAAAAAAACCCGTATAATGTAATAAAGGAGCCACGACTACATAAGGCACTCTTTTCTCGATTGAGTACTCAAAGATTATTTGAGGACATCCAAAGATTAAAACATCCATTCTAGATAGAGCATGAGTGAGTAGTTATGTGAAATAATTCTTGAGAGGAGCGAGGTCTTATGAGCCAAAGCACCGATCTTTCCGATGCTGGTTGGATCACTCGAGAGTTGTACGGATCTCATTAACCAATCGAGATCACGTACTTATTCTTATGTTCATGTTTTGAGGATTCTAGGGTTGCATAAATTATCTCAATGTTGGATAGATTCTATCAAGACCTATATAAAGACATGGGACATCCCCAATCTTCTGGGGCACTTCTATGTTGGCCAATTTTTGGATACTAGATCTTCGTAAGAGTTCAAGTGATGATGTCCAAAACACATATATCACACAAGATTTTATCGATGCTAGAGGGGACTCCGATGCATACAAAAATGGGGGAGGGAAACATCTATATGAGAAGGAATATCTTGAAGATAGTTATGGGTGACAACAAAGAGGTGTTGTTACCGCGGGCTCTTCGGTCGGTGCGGAGTAATGGATGCTCCAAGAGAAACCTTGGAAGAGGAACAAGTCTCGGTGACACTTTGAATGCAAGAGTAGAGTTTTATAATGTTCAAATGAGAGGGGACTTGATGGAGGATTTTTAGTCTCGAGAGATTTGAAATCATAGCTTTCTTCCTCGGTTCAAACTTGGACCCTCTACGAGAGTGAAAGTGAGAGTGACTCCAAAATTGTCTATACGGAAAGTGAAAGTGATGATAACTCTAGTCGTTGTTCTAGTGATAATGTAGACCATTGGTGTAGTGAGGAGAATTGTTCACTGGAACTTGAGTTTGTAAGCAAGAGAAGGAGAATGTCAAGCGCTTAGAGATTGGAATCGAAGCTTTCTTCCTATAATTTGAGCTTTGACCCCTCTAACTCAAACATGGACCCTATGAGAGTGAAAGCGAGAGTGACTCTAGAATTTATTATACGGAAAGTGAAAGTGATGATGACTCGGTCATTGTTCTAGTGATAATATAGACTATTAGGCATAGTGAGGAGAATTGTTCGCCAAAACTTGAGTTCACCGGTGAGAGAAAGATAATTTTAAGCACTCCCACGGTACCGAAGGGGGAAGTGCTTAGTTGGTACGTTCGAGTCCCTCCGCCGAGAGTGCCAATCCAAGGGTAAACTTGGTACATAGGAGAAATTTTGGGGATAATCTAGAGAAATATGGAGGAACCCCCAATTTACTTCCTAGGTTCACCCCCCAGTAGAGGTATGGGAAAATCCCCATCTTTCCCTCTGCTTCCCCTGGCCTATCCCCTAGTTTCACCCTCAACCCAAAAAAAAAAAGAAAAGGAGACTATTTATACCTAGAGTGGGTCGGGACCATTATTTTCCCTACCTAAATTTAACTCTACATATGGGCATGATATGTAGACATGGTACAAGAAAAAAAGGTTTTTAATTCATAGTATATGTTGTAACTTGGAACTATATAGTGAGGATGGTCGTAGTTATGAAGTCGGTCAAGAGGGCCTAGAGTCTTTGATTGAGGAAAGATTAGGCACGAATCGAGAAATACCAAGCTATAACTATACAAGAGGGGGTGAGGGAAGGTCCCCCTTTGTTTTAGGGATTAAATCCATGTTTTTAGGGGGAGAAATTCCTTTTGAAGGAAAGGTAGGAGTAAAAAGGCTTATAAGGAGGTTTAGGTGAGCTCGGTGGGGTTAGTTTTATTTATAGATATTTTTGAGTGGTAATTAGATCTTTGTATAGTAAAGTAAGTGTTGTAGGAGATTTTGAAATATGGAGTGAGGGGAGAGGGTGAGGGTTAGGGAGGAATAACACAAAGCGAGGTAATAATTGACAAAGATGGACTATATGGTATGGACCAAAGGTTTGGAGAGTAGATTATACATGCTCCCCAAGCTATAAAGGGAGGTCTATATATCTACCGGAAATTGAAAGCCTTTGTATCCCTCCAAATGAAGGCGGTTATATACCAAGCATGTTATTTATAACTCATTCTTAGATACTTTGGTATTAAAAGCCTACTCCTAGAAAGCCGGTGTTGATATCTCAATAAGGGGATGAAGACGATAGACCAGAATAAATATAACCCAACCCAATCCATCCCTTATTTAATATAAGAGGAATGGGGGCCTTCTAGGAGAGGGTACCCCAAAGAGAAAGGGATCCCTCCCTCTCCCCCTAAGGGAGAGTAAGAGCTCTATCCTATTTACCCTAAAATCGTAAGAATTAGAAAAGTTGGACTATATGGTATATAATGAAGATGAGGAGAGTATATCATACAACCTCCCCCAAGCTATAGAGGGGAGGGCTATATACCTAAAAGGAAGTGAAATCCTCCCCTATCCCTCTAAATCAAAAAGGTAGGTTAGATTAGGATAGTTAGGTTCTTCTTGCACTTTAGTAGCTTTTGCCAAGTAGATTAGGAAGCAAGAACCGACTTTCTCCGAGAGGTCCATCTCAAGTTTTGCAAGTCCCACAGCTTGAGATATGGTCCCATGTTGTGCGATCACACCGAATGCCCCACTTCACACCTGGGCCATTCGGGGGTGCTTTGTGATTTTGCACTAACAATTTTGGCATGCCCAGTGGGACACTGAGGTTAGATCTTCCATATTTCCAAGGTGTCTCATTATCAACAACAAATCATAAGCCACTGTGTGACCACACTAACAATTTTGGCATGGTGGGATAGGTCTGAAGCACCTTACCACTTCATCTTAGCAGGTTGATGTGTTCATGTTAAGGGTCAACCTTTTGAGGCACATGTAAGCACATCTAGCGACTCCATCTGGTCAATAACCCCATTTCTGAAGTTGCAGACCTTTTCCATCCATTTCCACCCATCTTCATTCACTTTTCTTTCCATATCTCCCATTTTCTTCCATTTCATGAAGTTGTGCAATCATGACTTCATTCCCTTCATGGAATTCACACCTACAATAGTGCAATCCACCTCCAATGCATTTTCCAACTCCTCTAGATCAACACTATGATCAGATCCAAAGTAATTGTGCTTACCCATATGAGCAGGGTCAAATTCAGTTTGGCCATGGAGCTTATCATGAGCAAGGGTATGCATACAATGACAACAGTCAAATGGAGGATGCTATTTTTTTGGAGAAGATTCAAAGAATGGAGGCTAGCATGGTGCAATCTAGGGGCGTAGCACAAATGAAGGCATTCAATATTGGTTGTAGGGAACCTTGTCCATGGGAAGGTCCTTTTCCAAGACATTACAACCCTCAAGATAAGCTTGACTTCATGGTTGAAATGTTGCCTCAGCTTACATAGTGGATTGAGGACATTGAGGCTTATGAGCAAAGTGCAAGACAACCTTGTCAATGGGTAAGTCAATCACCAGCTCCCTATCCTTCATTTCCTTTTTCTCAAACTTTATCATTTCAGCATGATTAAGAGTCAAGCCCCTCAGTTTCTACCCCAAGTGTTAGTTTCTTTTCTCCATCTCTTGATCTTCCACCTCACCTCAATTCCTCTATCCTTTTCCCTTCCAAATAGTCATCCCCTCTAAACAAATAAGAAGTTACACCTCCCTTTCCACCACAAACAATTGCAAAGCTGGTTGAACCCCAACCTACCACTCCTCTTGCTTTCCCAAGTCCATGTTGGGAAGAGACTCAAGAATCCAGTCAAGGAGAAAAAAAGAAGAGGAGCCCAACAAAAAAGAAATGACAGACAATTTGAAGAGTTGGGCTGCCAAATTTGGGTTTACAAAGATCCCCTTGATGGTCAAGCCAATAGAGGAGGTCAAGGTTGAAGAGCCAGTGGTGGCTAAGGCTAAGTTTGCAGTAGAAGAAGAGAAAGAACAAGAGGAAGAAGATCAGCAGTCTGTTTGCTCCGAATGCAGTGTACCTAATGGCACTCTGTCTAAGGAGAATGCTGATCTAATCCAAGCTACACAACTAGTTAAAGAGGAGGAACAATCAGCTCCAAGCCCCATTGAAGAGGAGCAACTAGGAGAGATCAAATATGATTTGAAGCCACTAAATGAAGAAAGAATCATTGAATTTTTTTGATTTCATTCCAAGGGCCTGATTTGATTGATGAACCCATGATGGAAGAGGACCATACAGTTTTAGAGGCTCCAAGCGTGGATCAGGCTATAGAAGAACCTTCAGTTCTTCCTCCCACTTTATCCCCTTCAGTCTCTAATGTTAAAGAGGAGTTTGATATTTCAAATTTCATGTTTGAAGATGAGGGGGACCATGTTAAGCAAACTATAGATAGGAGGACACCATGGAGGAGATTGAGCACATGCAATAGGACAACAAGGAGGCAAACTACTTGTCAAAATTGGAAGATTGCTTTAATGAAAAGGAGCCTGAGGAGATAACATCATTTTTCCTCCATCTTCCACCTTCCAAGCACATGCACTTGCTGCCATGAGGGAGAACATCCAAGTGCAACAACCGCCATTCATAATGGCCCTCTGGAACCAAGTTTGGAAGATCTTGATCTTCCACGTTATTCACAAAAGGAGGAAGAGGAAAGGTAGGTATAGGATGTCATCATCTTTTCCACACCATCCACCCAAGAAGGTCCATAAGAAGACTCCAATTTTGGAGTTATATTTTAGGAAATGGGCACATCCAAAGGATCAAACCATGCCCAATCAAGTACTTGGATTCATTAGAGCAAAGGAGAAGACAAAATCAGTCATGCCTACTTCAGGGCATAAGGATGAGCATCAAAGTACCAAGGGTCACCATCAATACCTCCAAGAGTCCAATGCAAATTATCTTGAAGAGGTATTTTCCATTAATGTTGATACCTTGATGATTTGGGTGGAGGACCGGCTTATTGTTAGTTTTTCACTCATACAAGCAGCTATATTTAGTGTCAAACCATTTGCATGGCTGCCCCTTTTGAGAAAGGGAAGTTACTTCTCCCTACCAGTTGTGGGACTTGTTTAAGACTCCTTTCTCTCTAGTTAGTTTAGGAGTAGGAGTATATTTTCTTTCAGCAGAAGAAGTGCTTATGCACACTCTGCATGTCTCATTTGAGGCATGTATGATTTGGTCTTTGTATATAAGTTTTGTCTGTTTTGCTCCAAGGGTGCATCAGGCCAGGCTCTTCAGTATTCAAGGTAGAAAGACTCATAGCTATCGTAATAATTACTAGCTCCAAAAATAAGCAAACGTTGAACAACTAAAGTCATTTCGAGACATTCCATTCAGGGATGATGAAAGCCACAGGTCAAAACAATTTATACTCTCATAATCCTGATTTCAATATTTCTAATGAAAATTGAGAGTGCAGATGCACGAGCGGGTTCAAGGTCAAGTAGAGGTCAGCAAAGGCAAGGTAGGGCCGATTTTGAAAGAAAGGTCGATCGGAGCTATTCTTAACTCCATGCCCAATGGATGATTCGAGGCCACTGGTCCATTCATCTAGCGAGCAAATGCCCCTACAAGTCGCTAAAATCGTTATCCATATTTTACCCCGGGTAAAATAGGATGAGCAATGACCCCACATAGAAGAAGCCGAGAGAAACCACATTAAAACCTTACAAACAAGTTGCAGAGGGACTCTACAATGGAGTGGCGGGGCCTACAAAAGATCAAACGACCCTGTGCAGTAAAGAAATTTGAGAAACGGCTCTGTCGAGCGAATCCGTGCTTCAAATCCAACAAACAGACTCAGGCATGATCTAAAATGAAATAACAGAGTCAGAGTGCAAGGCCAGCAGTGTCAAAGGAACCAGAGGCTCGAAGAAAAGAAATGATGAAGTTTCAAATCGTCGGGCTCTTAAACGACGTAGAACATTCCTCAAAATGATTAATTATGGGGGAGACAGTGGACACTGCCAAGTGTCAAAGTGACACACCTCCAAAGATTAAATCCCAAGGAGGCAGACTCAAACTTGTGCCAGCCCTCCACGTGGAAAATGGTCAATAGGGGTCGAAAAGGAGAGTGGGCCCAAAACGTCTAAGTATAGAGTGAAGGCGGAAGACGACACGTGTCTTAACGATGCTCTTTCAAAAGTAAGACTTAGGGGCAGCTACCAAATGAGCACGGGCTCGTCACGTGTCCTGATTTTAAAAAGGGATAGAGTTAGGGTTTGAATAGTCAAAGTAGAGGTAGGCTAGTGGAAGGTGCCAAGTGTCAACACAACGCCATTTCAAAGGTAAAATTTGGGGCGGGTTCTCAAACAAGTGTTGAGCCTCCATGTGTCCAGTGGTCGATTTTTGGCCCACCACGCAAAAGACTTAGACAAAATGCAAGGGACCCTAAAGATCTCGAAGGCCACCACATGTTAATCTGATGTAGTTTCAAGAGCAAGGGCAGGAATGAAATCTCAAATGAGTGCGAGGTCGCCACGTGGACCTTATATGATGGTCTCTTTAAATATTGTGCCCATAACCCTAATATTCAAATGGTCATATCTTTCAACTGGAGAATCATATTTGGGTGGGAGAAGACTTTATGGAAATTTCTCGACACCCTCTACACCTTGGGAACATAAAATATCATTTTGGGAAGGCTATGGTAGGTGAAAACTAGGAAAAATTCTTCCAAGCCATTAACGCAGAATCTAATCTCTTCAACTACTAGATCTGATTCGATTTGATCCGTTGGGAACCAGAAGTGACATATTGTGGGTGGATTTACATAAGGCATTGATATTTAGTGGTTGAGCTTTCAAAATGGGATTCAATTCATATCTTAGGGTGGTTGGAGCAGGATTTGAATTTTTCCTCTTCTCTCTCCCATTCTTCCTATATATTGTAATAGAGGGGCACATTCAAATGGTTGGTCGATGTTTCTCTTCTTCCCCCTCTCTCTTTCTTCCTTAGGGTCAAATGCAGAGTCTAATCCTCCTCTCATGGCTCTGTAATGGCATTTTCTTGCCTCTTTCCCACTGATGGTGCACTGTGTAACATTTTGGAGCAATAAAGTCTATTTTTGATGCATCTTTCCATCCTTGGCT